>JBBPBX010067246.1:0-19455 GCA_038048925.1 Garcialebias charrua
ATTCCCAGCCATCGCAGTCAAAGCCCATGTATGTTAGCATGTGGGAGGTCATTGCCCTAGTGCCATAATTATGGGGTTGCCCATTGCAGCCCAGGGTTGGGTACGAAGTAGGGATGGGTCCGTGCCGATATCTGTATTGGCCTCCAATACCAGCATCATTTACGCATCAGATTTTTTCAATCCAAACTGCAGATTTCCGATCCATGATGCATGTGTGTCTATTGAAACGTCTCCACATATCAGCAGTGGCGGCTCCTCATATGTCCATCAGGGGGGGCTATTTTCTCAACAACAAAAAAATAACGTTTCAAGTTTTTATGGTGTTATCAAATGCAGATTAAAACAAGGTCAACAGTACAATGAAATGCTCACAATGAGAAGAACCTATTTGACTCACTAAAACAACAAAGAACAAACAAAAATATATAAAAATAAATAATATATATAAATTATAGAAAGGAAAATAAGTGAGATTAAAACATTTCTGCATTTCTACTTGCAAGAGGCTTTGTTTTTATTCTCCAGATCAATACAGTGTTAAGAAATGGTAAAACACCACCAGTGACATTCATAATATAAGATGATAGATAGATAGATAGATAGATAGATAGATAGATAGATAGATAGATAGATAGATAGATAGATAGATAGATAGATAGATAGATAGATAGATAGATAGATAGATAGATAGATAGATAGATAGATAGATAGATAGATAGATAGATAGATAGATAGATAGATAGATAGATAGATAGATAGATAGATAGATAGATAGATAGATAGATAGATAGATAGATAGATAGATAGATAGATAGATAGATAGATAGATAGATAGATAGATAGATAGATAGATAGATAGATAGATAGATAGATAGATAGATAGATAGATAGATAGATAGATAGATAGATAGATAGATAGATAGATAGATAGATAGATAGATAGATAGATAGATAGATAGATAGATAGATAGATAGATAGATAGATAGATAGATAGATAGATAGATAGATAGATAGATGAGATGCTGGACATTTACTGACTGTATGTGCTGATATGAAACACCAACAGTGAAACTGAAGCCCTTTTTGGAGGAGAGGACCTGATGACATCAGTGCAACGTTGGCTAAACATGATTTAAATTGTTACACATTTGATACAAATCAATTATTCTTATATCATTATTAATATTATTATTATTATTATTATTATTATTATTATATCAATAATTATTTTATTTTAGACAAGTTATACCTTGATTAATCCTTATTGCTTAATCAAGTCTAAAACTACATCTTGGAAATAGTTTTATTCAAAATATTATTCTTTGTTATTTGTGTTTTTATTGTTGTATTTTGTATTCTATTTTTTATCGTTACAGTATTTTAGTAGCCTGGTTAAAACCAGACCCTTGTCCTTCACTTCGCTTCGTACTAGGGTCTGGGACTTCTCCCATAGACAAGGATTTCTCCGGTAGATTTTTGACCGGACCAATCAGAGAACAGAAGGCGGAGTTTTGAACGACGTCGACTGACGTCGTCAGTTAAAATGGCTGCCGCCACGAAGGAATTTTCAAGAAAACAAGGTAAAAAACTATTATTTCTTTGCTGAGAAAAAATACATTTCTTAGCTGAAGTTATATCAGAAGTGTTCCTGAGCTTAACAGTTCCTAAATTAATTCACGAAATGGTCAAATCTGCTGGATTTAAATTGTTTCGGTTTGACATTTTCCAAACAGCCTCGGGTGCGCTACGAAAATAAATTAAAAATCGAATTTTATCTCAAATGTTTCATCCAGGCCAACAGTCAGTAAATTAGAGCCATATAATTACACACTGGTAGCAGAAAAAATATCTACCTAGTGGTTTCTGAGCAATTTATCTGAATAGCCTGGACCTCGCCAGGCTAAACTAACAAAACTCTGCCTTCTGTTCTCTGATTGGTCCGGTCAAAAATCTACCGGAGAAATCGTTCTCTATGGGAGAAGTCCCAGACCCTAGTACAAAGCGAAGTGAAGGACAAGGGTCTGGTTTTAACCAGGCTAGTATTTTAGTAAAAGACAGATTGTAATTTTAAAAATAAATAAACAAAGAACAGATGATAATTAAAAAAATATACAAACAAAGAACATATTGTAATTTTAAAAATAAACAAACAAACAACAGATCACAGGTGGAATCTTCAAAGGAAAGTCATCAAAGGAACATCTGACGTGGCATGTTCGTACGAACGCTTCGTACGAACAAAAGTAGGAGAAATTTAGGATAAAAATACGAACATTTTCGTGAATGAGGGCCAATGATCCATGGTGTCTTTGTGACATCATGATGATGTCACAAAGACAGCTTGGATCAAAGGATGCATCATGATGCCATGATGTCATCATGTGACATCATGGCATCATTGTTTATAAACCAGAACGCTTCTCTTCAGCTCATTTCACTCAAACCTCTTCACAGCGAAGGATCGTTTTAGTGTAGCAAAAGTTTTTGACAGTGGATTTTGGAAAATGTCTTATCAGAGACAACCCAATCCTAGACGAGGCAGGAACCAGGGAGCCCGGATGGAGCAACCGTCGGTCTATCACGAGATCGACAGGCTGAACGCCCTTCTCAATGAAGAAAGGGGACGGTCGTTCAACGCGAACCATCGTGCAAACCAACTGTGGGAAGAGCTTCAGGACACCAAGGCCCAGTTGGACAAGCAGAAAAACCTCAAAGAGGTCTTTATTAAAAAAGAAAAGGAGGTTCGGCAACAATACGAGAGACTGCAGAAGTATACTGATGCAGAAACTCTAAGTTGTGCCAAGATTGGCTCCCAGGTACAGAGTTCTATCAAGCAAAAGAAGAAGAAGCTCCTTCAGCAGGATTATGAGGAACTCAAAGTGGCTCACGTGACCAGCCAACAAAAGTTTTTGTCTGAACTCCGGCTGGAGAAAGACAAAACGGAGGCTCTCCAGCGGCTGCTGGATGAAGCCAAACGCCTGACTGATGAACAGAGCAGCAGACACCAAGTGGAAGTCGCCTCACTTCATCAGCAGGTTGTGGCTTTACAAGATCAGGCCACGGAAAACAAGTTTCAGCTGGATCTTCTGAAAATATCCATGGAGAAGGAGATCCAGGCTCTGCGTACAATTTCAGAAGATGCAGAGCGGAAACTGAAACAAGATCTTGAGCTAATGTCAACGTCCTATGACCAGCTCAAAGTGGCTCACGTCGTGAGCCAAGAGAAGTTTTCTTTGGAACTCCGGCTGGAGAAAGAGAAAACTGAGGCTCTCCAGCGGCTGCTGGATGAAGCTAAACTGGTAACTGATGATCTGAGCAGCAAATACCAGCTGGAATTTGCCTCACTTCATCAGCAGGCTGTGACATTACAGAATCAGGTCACAGAAACTGAGCGCCAGCAGGATCTTCTGAAACTGACCATGGAGGTGGAGATCCAGGCTCTGTGTCAGGTCGCAGAGGACGCAGAGTTGAAGCAGAAACAAGAGCTGGAACAAATATCAACATCCTACGACCAACTCAAAGTCAGCAATGGCTTGGATGTTGAGGCGCTTAAAGTCTTATCAAAAACGTTTTTAAGCCAGCTCAACGAAGAGATTCAGGCTTCGGTCCAGACCACATCCCTGCCCGAGATGACCGAGGTTCAGCCCAGAGAGACAAAGAAATCTTTCTGGAAGAAAACACGACATTTCTTTGGTCTCCGAAAGCCTGACAGTTGGAAGAAAAATAAAAACGCTTCCAACTGAATGCTCTTCCCTTCACGGACTCAGACTCAGACACACAGACCTCACACACACACACAAACACAGACTTTTACAACACCGACCAGTGACTTTAAATTTGTTTTGGATTATCTTTTTTTTTTTTTTAACTGCAGCACGGTGATGACAGCCGACTCTGTTACCGTCGTGCCGTGTAGGTTTTTCACCGGAAACTATGGTTAAGCTCTATACAAGTACAGTCCATTTACCACAGTTTAGACCAATTTATTCACTGGTCATCACATAGACATAGACACAGACATAGACACAGACTCAGACAGACACAGACATAGACAGACATAGACACAGACATCCCCCCCACCCCTTCCCCCACCCCTTCTCCTCACCCCGGTGAATCGCCACCTTATCGTGGTGGAGGTGTTTGCGTGTCCCAGTGATCCCAGAAGTCCTGTTGGTGCGGACAAAGTGAGGGACCAGACTAAGAGCGATTCAGAAACTTTTGTCTTTGTTAGTTTTATTATTGAAAAACATGGACGGAAAAGCCAAAAATACCAAAACTCATAGCAGGAATGTTTCGGTTCAGTTCAAAAACACCTTATTAATCCCAAAGGGAAATTAAATGTTGTAACTCATCCTGGTTTTATTAAAATTTGCTAAACATGATGGCATAAACATAACAAGCTAGGAGGAACACTGCTGTTAAAATTTTCATTTTTTTTTAAATGCATTGAACCTGTTTTATATAAAACAGTACCTTAAAAATGCTCTAAACATCTTTGAGTCCCAATTTAATTTTGTCCATAGTAATGCAATTAATCATGGTTAATCAAAAAATATTGTGATTAATCACAATTTCAATGTTTAATATTTTCCCAGCATTATTTTTTTAAACAAGTATTCCAGCACACAATCTATTTGCAATGGGATCAGGTGAAAGGAAGCAAAAAGAGGTATAAAAAAACCTGGCCTGATTGTTTGGGTTTCTAGGGTGCAGAGAGAGAGTGTACATGATATATACATATATTTATATATATATATATATATATATATACATATATGGCCACAGCTTTTTTAGCGATGGTGGTGCAGTGGTGAGCATAGCTGCCTTCCAAGCAGTTGACCTGGGTTCGATTCCCAGCCATCGCAGTCAAAGCCCATGTATGTTAGCATGTGGGAGGTCATTGCCCTAGTGCCATAATTATGGGGTTGCCCATTGCAGCCCAGGGTTGGGTACGAAGTAGGGATGGGTCCGTGCCGATATCTGTATTGGCCTCCAATACCAGCATCATTTACGCATCAGATTTTTTCAATCCAAACTGCAGATTTCCGATCCATGATGCATGTGTGTCTATTGAAACGTCTCCACATATCAGCAGTGGCGGCTCCTCATATGTCCATCAGGGGGGGCTATTTTCTCAACAACAAAAAAATAACGTTTCAAGTTTTTATGGTGTTATCAAATGCAGATTAAAACAAGGTCAACAGTACAATGAAATGCTCACAATGAGAAGAACCTATTTGACTCACTAAAACAACAAAGAACAAACAAAAATATATAAAAATAAATAATATATATAAATTATAGAAAGGAAAATAAGTGAGATTAAAACATTTCTGCATTTCTACTTGCAAGAGGCTTTGTTTTTATTCTCCAGATCAATACAGTGTTAAGAAATGGTAAAACACCACCAGTGACATTCATAATATAAAATAGATAGATAGATAGATAGATAGATAGATAGATAGATAGATAGATAGATAGATAGATAGATAGATAGATAGATAGATAGATAGATAGATAGATAGATAGATAGATAGATAGATAGATAGATAGATAGATAGATAGATAGATAGATAGATAGATAGATAGATAGATAGATAGATAGATAGATAGATAGATAGATAGATAGATAGATAGATAGATAGATAGATAGATAGATAGATAGATAGATAGATAGATAGATAGATAGATAGATAGATAGATAGATAGATAGATAGATAGATAGATAGATAGATAGATAGATAGATAGATAGATAGATAGATAGATAGATAGATAGATAGATAGATAGATAGATAGATAGATAGATAGATAGATAGATAGATAGATAGATAGATAGATAGATAGATAGATAGATAGATAGATAGATAGATAGATAGATAGATAGATAGATAGATAGATAGATAGATAGATGAGATGCTGGACATTTACTGACTGTATGTGCTGATATGAAACACCAACAGTGAAACTGAAGCCCTTTTTGGAGGAGAGGACCTGATGACATCAGTGCAACGTTGGCTAAACATGATTTAAATTGTTACACATTTGATACAAATCAATTATTCTTATATCATTATTAATATTATTATTATTATTATTATTATTATTATATCAATAATTATTTTATTTTAGACAAGTTATACCTTGATTAATCCTTATTGCTTAATCAAGTCTAAAACTACATCTTGGAAATAGTTTTATTCAAAATATTATTCTTTGTTATTTGTGTTTTTATTGTTGTATTTTGTATTCTATTTTTTATCGTTACAGTATTTTAGTAGCCTGGTTAAAACCAGACCCTTGTCCTTCACTTCGCTTCGTACTAGGGTCTGGGACTTCTCCCATAGACAAGGATTTCTCCGGTAGATTTTTGACCGGACCAATCAGAGAACAGAAGGCGGAGTTTTGAACGACGTCGACTGACGTCGTCAGTTAAAATGGCTGCCGCCACGAAGGAATTTTCAAGAAAACAAGGTAAAAAACTATTATTTCTTTGCTGAGAAAAAATACATTTCTTAGCTGAAGTTATATCAGAAGTGTTCCTGAGCTTAACAGTTCCTAAATTAATTCACGAAATGGTCAAATCTGCTGGATTTAAATTGTTTCGGTTTGACATTTTCCAAACAGCCTCGGGTGCGCTACGAAAATAAATTAAAAATCGAATTTTATCTCAAATGTTTCATCCAGGCCAACAGTCAGTAAATTAGAGCCATATAATTACACACTGGTAGCAGAAAAAATATCTACCTAGTGGTTTCTGAGCAATTTATCTGAATAGCCTGGACCTCGCCAGGCTAAACTAACAAAACTCTGCCTTCTGTTCTCTGATTGGTCCGGTCAAAAATCTACCGGAGAAATCGTTCTCTATGGGAGAAGTCCCAGACCCTAGTACAAAGCGAAGTGAAGGACAAGGGTCTGGTTTTAACCAGGCTAGTATTTTAGTAAAAGACAGATTGTAATTTTAAAAATAAATAAACAAAGAACAGATGATAATTAAAAAATATACAAACAAAGAACATATTGTAATTTTAAAAATAAGCAAATAAACAACAGATCACAGGTGGAATCTTCAAAGGAAAGTCATCAAAGGAACATCTGACGTGGCATGTTCGTACGAACGCTTCGTACGAACAAAAGTAGGAGAAATTTAGGATAAAAATACGAACATTTTCGTGAATGAGGGCCAATGATCCATGGTGTCTTTGTGACATCATGATGATGTCACAAAGACAGCTTGGATCAAAGGATGCATCATGATGCCATGATGTCATCATGTGACATCATGGCATCATTGTTTATAAACCAGAACGCTTCTCTTCAGCTCATTTCACTCAAACCTCTTCACAGCGAAGGATCGTTTTAGTGTAGCAAAAGTTTTTGACAGTGGATTTTGGAAAATGTCTTATCAGAGACAACCCAATCCTAGACGAGGCAGGAACCAGGGAGCCCGGATGGAGCAACCGTCGGTCTATCACGAGATCGACAGGCTGAACGCCCTTCTCAATGAAGAAAGGGGACGGTCGTTCAACGCGAACCATCGTGCAAACCAACTGTGGGAAGAGCTTCAGGACACCAAGGCCCAGTTGGACAAGCAGAAAAACCTCAAAGAGGTCTTTATTAAAAAAGAAAAGGAGGTTCGGCAACAATACGAGAGACTGCAGAAGTATACTGATGCAGAAACTCTAAGTTGTGCCAAGATTGGCTCCCAGGTACAGAGTTCTATCAAGCAAAAGAAGAAGAAGCTCCTTCAGCAGGATTATGAGGAACTCAAAGTGGCTCACGTGACCAGCCAACAAAAGTTTTTGTCTGAACTCCGGCTGGAGAAAGACAAAACGGAGGCTCTCCAGCGGCTGCTGGATGAAGCCAAACGCCTGACTGATGAACAGAGCAGCAGACACCAAGTGGAAGTCGCCTCACTTCATCAGCAGGTTGTGGCTTTACAAGATCAGGCCACGGAAAACAAGTTTCAGCTGGATCTTCTGAAAATATCCATGGAGAAGGAGATCCAGGCTCTGCGTACAATTTCAGAAGATGCAGAGCGGAAACTGAAACAAGATCTTGAGCTAATGTCAACGTCCTATGACCAGCTCAAAGTGGCTCACGTCGTGAGCCAAGAGAAGTTTTCTTTGGAACTCCGGCTGGAGAAAGAGAAAACTGAGGCTCTCCAGCGGCTGCTGGATGAAGCTAAACTGGTAACTGATGATCTGAGCAGCAAATACCAGCTGGAATTTGCCTCACTTCATCAGCAGGCTGTGACATTACAGAATCAGGTCACAGAAACTGAGCGCCAGCAGGATCTTCTGAAACTGACCATGGAGGTGGAGATCCAGGCTCTGTGTCAGGTCGCAGAGGACGCAGAGTTGAAGCAGAAACAAGAGCTGGAACAAATTTCAACATCCTACGACCAACTCAAAGTCAGCAATGGCTTGGATGTTGAGGCGCTTAAAGTCGTGTCGAAAACGTTTTTAAGCCAGCTCAACGAAGAGATTCAGGCTTCGGTCCAGACCACATCCCTGCCCGAGATGACCGAGGTTCAGCCCAGAGAGACAAAGAAATCTTTCTGGAAGAAAACACGACATTTCTTTGGTCTCCGAAAGCCTGACAGTTGGAAGAAAAATAAAAACGCTTCCAACTGAATGCTCTTCCCTTCACGGACTCAGACTCAGACACACAGACCTCACACACACACACAAACACAGACTTTTACAACACCGACCAGTGACTTTAAATTTGTTTTGGATTATCTTTTTTTTTTTTTTAACTGCAGCACGGTGATGACAGCCGACTCTGTTACCGTCGTGCCGTGTAGGTTTTTCACCGGAAACTATGGTTAAGCTCTATACAAGTACAGTCCATTTACCACAGTTTAGACCAATTTATTCACTGGTCATCACATAGACATAGACACAGACATAGACACAGACTCAGACAGACACAGACATAGACAGACATAGACACAGACATCCCCCCCACCCCTTCCCCCACCCCTTCTCCTCACCCCGGTGAATCGCCACCTTATCGTGGTGGAGGTGTTTGCGTGTCCCAGTGATCCCAGAAGTCCTGTTGGTGCGGACAAAGTGAGGGACCAGACTAAGAGCGATTCAGAAACTTTTGTCTTTGTTAGTTTTATTATTGAAAAACATGGACGGAAAAGCCAAAAATACCAAAACTCATAGCAGGAATGTTTCGGTTCAGTTCAAAAACACCTTATTAATCCCAAAGGGAAATTAAATGTTGTAACTCATCCTGGTTTTATTAAAAGTTGCTAAACATGATGGCATAAACATAACAAGCTAGGAGGAACACTGCTGTTAAAATTTTCATTTTTTTTAAATGCATTGAACCTGTTTTATATAAAACAGTACCTTAAAAATGCTCTAAACATCTTTGAGTCCCAATTTAATTTTGTCCATAGTAATGCAATTAATCATGGTTAATCAAAAAATATTGTGATTAATCACAATTTCAATGTTTAATATTTTCCCAGCATTATTTTTTTAAACAAGTATTCCAGCACACAATCTATTTGCAATGGGATCAGGTGAAAGGAAGCAAAAAGAGGTATAAAAAAACCTGGCCTGATTGTTTGGGTTTCTAGGGTGCAGAGAGAGAGTGTACATGATATATACATATATTTATATATATACATATATGGCCACAGCTTTTTTAGCGATGGTGGTGCAGTGGTGAGCATAGCTGCCTTCCAAGCAGTTGACCTGGGTTCGATTCCCAGCCATCGCAGTCAAAGCCCATGTATGTTAGCATGTGGGAGGTCATTGCCCCAGTGCCATAATTATGGGGTTGCCCATTGCAGCCCAGGGTTGGGTACGAAGTAGGGATGGGTCCGTGCCGATATCTGTATTGGCCTCCAATACCAGCATCATTTACGCATCAGATTTTTTCAATCCAAACTGCAGATTTCCGATCCATGATGCATGTGTGTCTATTGAAACGTCTCCACATATCAGCAGTGGCGGCTCCTCATATGTCCATCAGGGGGGGCTATTTTCTCAACAACAAAAAAATAACGTTTCAAGTTTTTATGGTGTTATCAAATGCAGATTAAAACAAGGTCAACAGTACAATGAAATGCTCACAATGAGAAGAACCTATTTGACTCACTAAAACAACAAAGAACAAACAAAAATATATAAAAATAAATAATATATATAAATTATAGAAAGGAAAATAAGTGAGATTAAAACATTTCTGCATTTCTACTTGCAAGAGGCTTTGTTTTTATTCTCCAGATCAATACAGTGTTAAGAAATGGTAAAACACCACCAGTGACATTCATAATATAAGATAGATAGATAGATAGATAGATAGATAGATAGATAGATAGATAGATAGATAGATAGATAGATAGATAGATAGATAGATAGATAGATAGATAGATAGATAGATAGATAGATAGATAGATAGATAGATAGATAGATAGATAGATAGATAGATAGATAGATAGATAGATAGATAGATAGATAGATAGATAGATAGATAGATAGATAGATAGATAGATAGATAGATAGATAGATAGATAGATAGATAGATAGATAGATGAGATGCTGGACATTTACTGACTGTATGTGCTGATATGAAACACCAACAGTGAAACTGAAGCCCTTTTTGGAGGAGAGGACCTGATGACATCAGTGCAACGTTGGCTAAACATGATTTAAATTGTTACACATTTGATACAAATCAATTATTCTTATATCATTATTAATATTATTATTATTATTATTATTATTATTATATCAATAATTATTTTATTTTAGACAAGTTATACCTTGATTAATCCTTATTGCTTAATCAAGTCTAAAACTACATCTTGGAAATAGTTTTATTCAAAATATTATTCTTTGTTATTTGTGTTTTTATTGTTGTATTTTGTATTCTATTTTTTATCGTTACAGTATTTTAGTAGCCTGGTTAAAACCAGACCCTTGTCCTTCACTTCGCTTCGTACTAGGGTCTGGGACTTCTCCCATAGACAAGGATTTCTCCGGTAGATTTTTGACCGGACCAATCAGAGAACAGAAGGCGGAGTTTTGAACGACGTCGACTGACGTCGTCAGTTAAAATGGCTGCCGCCACGAAGGAATTTTCAAGAAAACAAGGTAAAAAACTATTATTTCTTTGCTGAGAAAAAATACATTTCTTAGCTGAAGTTATATCAGAAGTGTTCCTGAGCTTAACAGTTCCTAAATCAATTCACGAAATGGTCAAATCTGCTGGATTTAAATTGTTTCGGTTTGACATTTTCCAAACAGCCTCGGGTGCGCTACGAAAATAAATTATAAAAAATCGAATTTTATCTCAAATGTTTCATCCAGGCCAACAGTCAGTAAATTAGAGCCATATAATTACACACTGGTAGCAGAAAAAATATCTACCTAGTGGTTTCTGAGCAATTTATCTGAATAGCCTGGACCTCGCCAGGCTAAACTAACAAAACTCTGCCTTCTGTTCTCTGATTGGTCCGGTCAAAAATCTACCGGAGAAATCCTTGTCTATGGGAGAAGTCCCAGACCCTAGTACAAAGCGAAGTGAAGGACAAGGGTCTGGTTTTAACCAGGCTAGTATTTTAGTAAAAGACAGATTGTAATTTTAAAAATAAATAAACAAAGAACAGATGATAATTAAAAAAATATACAAACAAAGAACATATTGTAATTTTAAAAATAAACAAACAAAGAACATATTGTAATTTTAAAAATAAGCAAAAAAACAACAGATCACAGGTGGAATCTTCAAAGGAAAGTCATCAAAGGAACATCTGACGTGGCATGTTCGTACGAACGCTTCGTACGAACAAAAGTAGGAGAAATTTAGGATAAAAATACGAACATTTTCGTGAATGAGGGCCAATGATCCATGGTGTCTTTGTGACATCATGATGATGTCACAAAGACAGCTTGGATCAAAGGATGCATCATGATGCCATGATGTCATCATGTGACATCATGGCATCATTGTTTATAAACCAGAACGCTTCTCTTCAGCTCATTTCACTCAAACCTCTTCACAGCGAAGGATCGTTTTAGTGTAGCAAAAGTTTTTGACAGTGGATTTTGGAAAATGTCTTATCAGAGACAACCCAATCCTAGACGAGGCAGGAACCAGGGAGCCCGGATGGAGCAACCGTCGGTCTATCACGAGATCGACAGGCTGAACGCCCTTCTCAATGAAGAAAGGGGACGGTCGTTCAACGCGAACCATCGTGCAAACCAACTGTGGGAAGAGCTTCAGGACACCAAGGCCCAGTTGGACAAGCAGAAAAACCTCAAAGAGGTCTTTATTAAAAAAGAAAAGGAGGTTCGGCAACAATACGAGAGACTGCAGAAGTATACTGATGCAGAAACTCTAAGTTGTGCCAAGATTGGCTCCCAGGTACAGAGTTCTATCAAGCAAAAGAAGAAGAAGCTCCTTCAGCAGGATTATGAGGAACTCAAAGTGGCTCACGTGACCAGCCAACAAAAGTTTTTGTCTGAACTCCGGCTGGAGAAAGACAAAACGGAGGCTCTCCAGCGGCTGCTGGATGAAGCCAAACGCCTGACTGATGAACAGAGCAGCAGACACCAAGTGGAAGTCGCCTCACTTCATCAGCAGGTTGTGGCTTTACAAGATCAGGCCACGGAAAACAAGTTTCAGCTGGATCTTCTGAAAATATCCATGGAGAAGGAGATCCAGGCTCTGCGTACAATTTCAGAAGATGCAGAGCGGAAACTGAAACAAGATCTTGAGCTAATGTCAACGTCCTATGACCAGCTCAAAGTGGCTCACGTCGTGAGCCAAGAGAAGTTTTCTTTGGAACTCCGGCTGGAGAAAGAGAAAACTGAGGCTCTCCAGCGGCTGCTGGATGAAGCTAAACTGGTAACTGATGATCTGAGCAGCAAATACCAGCTGGAATTTGCCTCACTTCATCAGCAGGCTGTGACATTACAGAATCAGGTCACAGAAACTGAGCGCCAGCAGGATCTTCTGAAACTGACCATGGAGGTGGAGATCCAGGCTCTGTGTCAGGTCGCAGAGGACGCAGAGTTGAAGCACAAACAAGAGCTGGAACAAATGTCAACATCCTACGACCAACTCAAAGTCAGCAATGGCTTGGATGTTGAGGCGCTTAAAGTCGTGTCGAAAACGTTTTTAAGCCAGCTCAACGAAGAGATTCAGGCTTCGGTCCAGACCACATCCCTGCCCGAGATGACCGAGGTTCAGCCCAGAGAGACAAAGAAATCTTTCTGGAAGAAAACACGACATTTCTTTGGTCTCCGAAAGCCTGACAGTTGGAAGAAAAATAAAAACGCTTCCAACTGAATGCTCTTCCCTTCACGGACTCAGACTCAGACACACAGACCTCCACACACACACACAAACACAGACTTTTACAACACCGACCAGTGACTTTAAATTTGTTTTGGATTATCTTTTTTTTTTTTTAACTGCAGCACGGTGATGACAGCCGACTCTGTTACCGTCGTGCCGTGTAGGTTTTTCACCGGAAACTATGGTTAAGCTCTATACAAGTACAGTCCATTTACCACAGTTTAGACCAATTTATTCACTGGTCATCACATAGACATAGACACAGACATAGACACAGACTCAGACAGACACAGACACAGACAGACATAGACACAGACATCCCCCCCACCCCTTCCCCCACCCCTTCTCCTCATCCCGGTGAATCGCCACCTTATCGTGGTGGAGGTGTTTGCGTGTCCCAGTGATCCAGAAGTCCTGTTGGTGCGGACAAAGTGAGGGACCAGACTAAGAGCGATTCAGAAACTTTTGTCTTTGTTAGTTTTATTATTGAAAAACATGGACGGAAAAGCCAAAAATACCAAAACTCATAGCAGGAATACTCTGATGCATGCTCAATAATCCAGGTAGAAAAATCTAAAAAAGCTAAGTCTGGTCCTCTGGACATTCAAAAAATAAAACAAAACAAAGCAAAAAAAATGTAGACATTTTTTTTGCTTTGTTTTGTTTTATTTTTTGAATGTCCAGAGGACCAGACTTAGCTTTTTTAGATCATAGCAGGAATGTTTCGGTTCAGTTCAAAAACACCTTATTAATCCCAAAGGGAAATTAAATGTTGTAACTCATCCTGGTTTTATTAAAAGTTGCTAAACATGATGGCATAAACATAACAAGCTAGGAGGAACACTGCTGTTAAAATTTTCATTTTTTTTAAATGCATTGAACCTGTTTTATATAAAACAGTACCTTAAAAATGCTCTAAACATCTTTGAGTCCCAATTTAATTTTGTCCATAGTAATGCAATTAATCATGGTTAATCAAAAAATATTGTGATTAATCACAATTTCAATGTTTAATATTTTCCCAGCATTATTTTTTTAAACAAGTATTCCAGCACACAATCTATTTGCAATGGGATCAGGTGAAAGGAAGCAAAAAGAGGTATAAAAAAAACCTGGCCTGATTGTTTGGGTTTCTAGGGTGCAGAGAGAGAGTGTACATGATATATACATATATTTATATATATACATATATGGCCACAGCTTTTTTAGCGATGGTGGTGCAGTGGTGAGCATAGCTGCCTTCCAAGCAGTTGACCTGGGTTCGATTCCCAGCCATCGCAGTCAAAGCCCATGTATGTTAGCATGTGGGAGGTCATTGCCCCAGTGCCATAATTATGGGGTTGCCCATTGCAGCCCAGGGTTGGGTACGAAGTAGGGATGGGTCCGTGCCGATATCTGTATTGGCCTCCAATACCAGCATCATTTACGCATCAGATTTTTTCAATCCAAACTGCAGATTTCCGATCCATGATGCATGTGTGTCTATTGAAACGTCTCCACATATCAGCAGTGGCGGCTCCTCATATGTCCATCAGGGGGGGCTATTTTCTCAACAACAAAAAAATAACGTTTCAAGTTTTTATGGTGTTATCAAATGCAGATTAAAACAAGGTCAACAGTACAATGAAATGCTCACAATGAGAAGAACCTATTTGACTCACTAAAACAACAAAGAACAAACAAAAATATATAAAAATAAATAATATATATAAATTATAGAAAGGAAAATAAGTGAGATTAAAACATTTCTGCATTTCTACTTGCAAGAGGCTTTGTTTTTATTCTCCAGATCAATACAGTGTTAAGAAATGGTAAAACACCACCAGTGACATTCATAATATAAAATAGATAGATAGATAGATAGATAGATAGATAGATAGATAGATAGATAGATAGATAGATAGATAGATAGATAGATAGATAGATAGATAGATAGATAGATAGATAGATAGATAGATAGATAGATAGATAGATAGATAGATAGATAGATAGATAGATAGATAGATAGATAGATAGATAGATAGATAGATAGATAGATAGATAGATAGATAGATAGATAGATAGATAGATAGATAGATAGATAGATAGATAGATAGATAGATAGATAGATGAGATGCTGGACATTTACTGACTGTATGTGCTGATATGAAACACCAACAGTGAAACTGAAGCCCTTTTTGGAGGAGAGGACCTGATGACATCAGTGCAACGTTGGCTAAACATGATTTAAATTGTTACACATTTGATACAAATCAATTATTCTTATATCATTATTAATATTATTATTATTATTATTATTATTATATCAATAATTATTTTATTTTAGACAAGTTATACCTTGATTAATCCTTATTGCTTAATCAAGTCTAAAACTACATCTTGGAAATAGTTTTATTCAAAATATTATTCTTTGTTATTTGTGTTTTTATTGTTGTATTTTGTATTCTATTTTTTATCGTTACAGTATTTTAGTAGCCTGGTTAAAACCAGACCCTTGTCCTTCACTTCGCTTCGTACTAGGGTCTGGGACTTCTCCCATAGACAAGGATTTCTCCGGTAGATTTTTGACCGGACCAATCAGAGAACAGAAGGCGGAGTTTTGAACGACGTCGACTGACGTCGTCAGTTAAAATGGCTGCCGCCACGAAGGAATTTTCAAGAAAACAAGGTAAAAAACTATTATTTCTTTGCTGAGAAAAAATACATTTCTTAGCTGAAGTTATATCAGAAGTGTTCCTGAGCTTAACAGTTCCTAAATCAATTCACGAAATGGTCAAATCTGCTGGATTTAAATTGTTTCGGTTTGACATTTTCCAAACAGCCTCGGGTGCGCTACGAAAATAAATTAAAAATCGAATTTTATCTCAAATGTTTCATCCAGGCCAACAGTCAGTAAATTAGAGCCATATAATTACACACTGGTAGCAGAAAAAATATCTACCTAGTGGTTTCTGAGCAATTTATCTGAATAGCCTGGACCTCGCCAGGCTAAACTAACAAAACTCTGCCTTCTGTTCTCTGATTGGTCCGGTCAAAAATCTACCGGAGAAATCCTTGTCTATGGGAGAAGTCCCAGACCCTAGTACAAAGCGAAGTGAAGGACAAGGGTCTGGTTTTAACCAGGCTAGTATTTTAGTAAAAGACAGATTGTAATTTTAAAAATAAATAAACAAAGAACAGATGATAATTAAAAAATATACAAACAAAGAACATATTGTAATTTTAAAAATAAGCAAATAAACAACAGATCACAGGTGGAATCTTCAAAGGAAAGTCATCAAAGGAACATCTGACGTGGCATGTTCGTACGAACGCTTCGTACGAACAAACGTAGGAGAAATTTAGGATAAAAATACGAACATTTTCGTGAATGAGGGCCAATGATCCATGGTGTCTTTGTGACATCATGATGATGTCACAAAGACAGCTTGGATCAAAGGATGCATCATGATGCCATGATGTCATCATGTGACATCATGGCATCATTGTTTATAAACCAGAACGCTTCTCTTCAGCTCATTTCACTCAAACCTCTTCACAGCGAAGGATCGTTTTAGTGTAGCAAAAGTTTTTGACAGTGGATTTTGGAAAATGTCTTATCAGAGACAACCCAATCCTAGACGAGGCAGGAACCAGGGAGCCCGGATGGAGCAACCGTCGGTCTATCACGAGATCGACAGAACCCAATCCTAGACGAGGCAGGAACCAGGGAGCCCGGATGGAGCAACCGTCGGTCTATCACGAGATCGACAGGCTGAACGCCCTTCTCAATGAAGAAAGGGGACGGTCGTTCAACGCGAACCATCGTGCAAACCAACTGTGGGAAGAGCTTCAGGACACCAAGGCCCAGTTGGACAAGCAGAAAAACCTCAAAGAGGTCTTTATTAAAAAAGAAAAGGAGGTTCGGCAACAATACGAGAGACTGCAGAAGTATACTGATGCAGAAACTCTAAGTTGTGCCAAGATTGGCTCCCAGGTACAGAGTTCTATCAAGCAGAAGAAGAAGAAGCTCCTTCAGCAGGATTATGAGGAACTCAAAGTGGCTCACGTGACCAGCCAACAAAAGTTTTTGTCTGAACTCCGGCTGGAGAAAGACAAAACGGAGGCTCTCCAGCGGCTGCTGGATGAAGCCAAACGCCTGACTGATGAACAGAGCAGCAGACACCAAGTGGAAGTCGCCTCACTTCATCAGCAGGTTGTGGCTTTACAAGATCAGGCCACGGAAAACAAGTTTCAGCTGGATCTTCTGAAAATATCCATGGAGAAGGAGATCCAGGCTCTGCGTACAATTTCAGAAGATGCAGAGCGGAAACTGAAACAAGATCTTGAGCTAATGTCAACGTCCTATGACCAGCTCAAAGTGGCTCACGTCGTGAGCCAAGAGAAGTTTTCTTTGGAACTCCGGCTGGAGAAAGAGAAAACTGAGGCTCTCCAGCGGCTGCTGGATGAAGCTAAACTGGTAACTGATGATCTGAGCAGCAAATATCAGCTGGAATTTGCCTCACTTCATCAGCAGGCTGTGACATTACAGAATCAGGTCACAGAAACTGAGCGCCAGCAGGATCTTCTGAAACTGACCATGGAGGTGGAGATCCAGGCTCTGTGTCAGGTCGCAGAGGACGCAGAGTTGAAGCAGAATCAAGAGCTGGAACAAATTTCAACATCCTACGACCAACTCAAAGTCAGCAATGGCTTGGATGTTGAGGCGCTTAAAGTCGTGTCGAAAACGTTTTTAAGCCAGCTCAACCAAGAGATTCAGGCTTCGGTCCAGACCACATCCCTGCCCGAGATGACCGAGGTTCAGCCCAGAGAGACAAAGAAATCTTTCTGGAAGAAAACACGACATTTCTTTGGTCTCCGAAAGCCTGACAGTTGGAAGAAAAATAAAAACGCTTCCAACTGAATGCTCTTCCCTTCACGGACTCAGACTCAGACACACAGACCTCACACACACACACACACAAACACAGACTTTTACAACACCGACCAGTGACTTTAAATTTGTTTTGGATTATCTTTTCTTTTTTTTTTTTAACTGCAGCACGGTGATGACAGCCGACTCTGTTACCGTCGTGCCGTGTAGGTTTTTCACCGGAAACTATGGTTAAGCTCTATACAAGTACAGTCCATTTACCACAGTTTAGACCAATTTATTCACTGGTCATCACATAGACATAGACACAGACATAGACACAGACTCAGACAGACACAGACACAGACAGACATAGACACAGACATCCCCCCCACCCCTTCCCCCACCCCTTCTCCTCACCCCGGTGAATCGCCACCTTATCGTGGTGGAGGTGTTTGCGTGTCCCAGTGATCCCAGAAGTCCTGTTGGTGCGGACAAAGTGAGGGACCAGACTAAGAGCGATTCAGAAACTTTTGTCTTTGTTAGTTTTATTATTGAAAAACATGGACGGAAAAGCCAAAAATACCAAAACTCATAGCAGGAATGTTTCGGTTCAGTTCAAAAACACCTTATTAATCCCAAAGGGAAATTAAATGTTGTAACTCATCCTGGTTTTATTAAAAGTTGCTAAACATGATGGCATAAACATAACAAGCTAGGAGGAACACTGCTGTTAAAATTTTCATTTTTTTTTAAATGCATTGAACCTGTTTTATATAAAACAGTACCTTAAAAATGCTCTAAACATCTTTGAGTCCCAATTTAATTTTGTCCATAGTAATGCAATTAATCATGGTTAATCAAAAAATATTGTGATTAATCACAATTTCAATGTTTAATATTTTCCCAGCATTATTTTTTTAAACAAGTATTCCAGCACACAATCTATTTGCAATGGGATCAGGTGAAAGGAAGCAAAAAGAGGTATAAAAAAACCTGGCCTGATTGTTTGGGTTTCTAGGGTGCAGAGAGAGAGTGTACATGATATATACATATATTTATATATATATATATATATATATATACATATATGGCCACAGCTTTTTTAGCGATGGTGGTGCAGTGGTGAGCATAGCTGCCTTCCAAGCAGTTGACCTGGGTTCGATTCCCAGCCATCGCAGTCAAAGCCCATGTATGTTAGCATGTGGGAGGTCATTGCCCCAGTGCCATAATTATGGGGTTGCCCATTGCAGCCCAGGGTTGGGTACGAAGTAG
>JBBPBX010067247.1:0-19455 GCA_038048925.1 Garcialebias charrua
GAGACCTGTCCAGGTGTCCTTGTGATGGACTGGAGACTTGTCATGCCTGTGATGGACTAGAGGTCCATGTGTCCCTGTGATGGACTGGAGACCTGTCCAGGTATCCTTGTGATGGACTGGAGACTTGTCCACATGTCCCTGTGATGGACTGGAGACCTGTCCAGGATGTCCCTGTGATGGACTGGAGACTTGTCCACGTGTCCTTGTGATGGACTGGAGACTTGTCCCTGTGTACCTGTGATGGACTGGAGACCTGTCCAGGTATCCCTGTGATGGACTGGAGACTTGTCCATGTGTCCTTGTGATGGACTGGAGACTTTTCCCTGTGTACCTGTGATGGACTTGAGACCTGTCCAGGTGTCCTTGTGATGGACTGGAGACTTGTCCACATGTCCCTGTGATGGACTAGAGACCTGTCCATGTGTCCCTGTGATGGACTGGAGACTTGTCCATGTGTCCCTGTGATGGACTGGAGACTTGTCCACGTGTCCCTGTGATGGACTGGAGACCTGTCCAGGATGTCCCTGTGATGGACTGGAGACTTGTAAATGTGTCCCTGTGATGGACTGGAGACTTGTCCACGTGTCCCTGTGATGGACTGGAGACCTGTCCAGGATGTCCCTGTGATGGACTGGAGACTTGTAAATGTGTCCCTGTGATGGACTGGAGACCTGTCCAGGTGTCCTTGTGATGGACTGGAGACTTGTCCACATGTCCCTGTGATGGACTGGAGACCTGTCCAGGATGTCCCTGTGATGGACTGGAGACTTGTCCACGTGTCCTTGTGATGGACTGGAGACTTGTCCCTGTGTACCTGTGATGGACTGGAGACCTGTCCAGGTATCCCTGTGATGGACTGGAGACTTGTCCATGTGTCCTTGTGATGGACTGGAGACTTTTCCCTGTGTACCTGTGATGGACTTGAGACCTGTCCAGGTGTCCTTGTGATGGACTGGAGACTTGTCCACATGTCCCTGTGATGGACTAGAGACCTGTCCATGTGTCCCTGTGATGGACTGGAGACCTGTCCAGGTATCCTTGTGATGGACTGGAGACTTGTCCACATGTCCCTGTGATGGACTGGAGACCTGTCCAGGATGTCCCTGTGATGGACTGGAGACTTGTCCACGTGTCCTTGTGATGGACTGGAGACTTGTCCCTGTGTACCTGTGATGGACTGGAGACCTGTCCAGGTATCCCTGTGATGGACTGGAGACTTGTCCATGTGTCCTTGTGATGGACTGGAGACTTTTCCCTGTGTACCTGTGATGGACTTGAGACCTGTCCAGGTGTCCTTGTGATGGACTGGAGACTTGTCCACATGTCCCTGTGATGGACTAGAGACCTGTCCATGTGTCCCTGTGATGGACTGGAGACTTGTCCATGTGTCCCTGTGATGGACTGGAGACTTGTCCACGTGTCCCTGTGATGGACTGGAGACCTGTCCAGGATGTCCCTGTGATGGACTGGTGACTTGTAAATGTGTCCCTGTGATGGACTGGAGACTTGTCCACGTGTCCCTGTGATGGACTGGAGACCTGTCCAGGATGTCCCTGTGATGGACTGGAGACTTGTAAATGTGTCCCTGTGATGGACTGGAGACTTGTAAATGTGTCCCTGTGATGGACTGAAGAGTTGTAAATGTGTCCCTGTGATGGACTGGAGACCTGTCCAGGTGTCCCTGTGATTGACTGGAGACTTGTCCACATGTCCCTGTGATGGACTGGAGACTTGTCCATGTGTCCTTGTGATGGACTGGAGACTTGTCCCTGTGTACCTGTGATGGACTGGAGACCTGTCCAGGTATCCCTGTGATGGACTGGAGACTTGTCCATGTGTCCCTGTGATGGACTGGAGACCTGTCCAGTGTCCCTGTGATGGACTGGAGACTTGTCCACGTGTCCTTGTGATGGACTGGAGACTTGTCCCTGTGTACCTGTGATGGACTGGAGACCTGTCCAGGTATCCCTGTGATGGACTGGAGACTTGTCCATGTGTCCTTGTGATGGACTGGAGACTTTTCCCTGTGTACCTGTGATGGACTTGAGACCTGTCCAGGTGTCCTTGTGATGGACTGGAGACTTGTCCACATGTCCCTGTGATGGACTAGAGACCTGTCCATGTGTCCCTGTGATGGACTGGAGACTTGTCCATGTGTCCCTGTGATGGACTGGAGACTTGTCCACGTGTCCCTGTGATGGACTGGAGACCTGTCCAGGATGTCCCTGTGATGGACTGGTGACTTGTAAATGTGTCCCTGTGATGGACTGGAGACTTGTCCACGTGTCCCTGTGATGGACTGGAGACCTGTCCAGGATGTCCCTGTGATGGACTGGAGACTTGTAAATGTGTCCCTGTGATGGACTGGAGACTTGTAAATGTGTCCCTGTGATGGACTGAAGAGTTGTAAATGTGTCCCTGTGATGGACTGGAGACCTGTCCAGGTGTCCCTGTGATTGACTGGAGACTTGTCCACATGTCCCTGTGATGGACTGGAGACTTGTCCATGTGTCCTTGTGATGGACTGGAGACTTGTCCCTGTGTACCTGTGATGGACTGGAGACCTGTCCAGGTATCCCTGTGATGGACTGGAGACTTGTCCATGTGTCCTTGTGATGGACTGGAGACTTGTCCACGTGTCCCTGTGATGGACTGGAGACCTGTCCAGATGTCCCTGTGATGGACTGGAGACTTGTCCATGTGTCCTTGTGATGGACTGGAGACTTGTCCACTGTGTACCTGTGATGGACTGGAGACCTGTCCAGGTATCCCTGTGATGGACTGGAGACTTGTCCATGTGTCCTTGTGATGGACTGGAGACTTGTCCATGTGTCCTTGTGATGGACTGGAGACCTGTCCAGGTGTCCCTGTGATTGACTGGAGACTTGTCCACATGTCCCTGTGATGGACTGGAGACTTGTCCATGTGTCCTTGTGATGGACTGGAGACTTGTCCCTGTGTACCTGTGATGGACTGGAGACCTGTCCAGGATGTCCCTGTGATGGACTGGTGACTTGTAAATGTGTCCCTGTGATGGACTGGAGACTTGTCCACGTGTCCCTGTGATGGACTGGAGACCTGTCCAGGATGTCCCTGTGATGGACTGGAGACTTGTAAATGTGTCCCTGTGATGGACTGGAGACTTGTAAATGTGTCCCTGTGATGGACTGAAGAGTTGTAAATGTGTCCCTGTGATGGACTGGAGACCTGTCCAGGTGTCCCTGTGATTGACTGGAGACTTGTCCACATGTCCCTGTGATGGACTGGAGACTTGTCCATGTGTCCTTGTGATGGACTGGAGACTTGTCCCTGTGTACCTGTGATGGACTGGAGACCTGTCCAGGTATCCCTGTGATGGACTGGAGACTTGTCCATGTGTCCTTGTGATGGACTGGAGACTTGTCCCTGTGTACCTGTGATGGACTGGAGACCTGTCCAGGTATCCCTGTGATGGACTGGAGACTTGTCCACGTGTCCCTGTGATGGACTGGTGACTTGTAAATGTGTCCCTGTGATGGACTAGAGACTTGTCCACGTGTCCCTGTGATGGACTGGAGACCTGTCCAGGATGTCCCTGTGATGGACTGGAGACTTGTAAATATGTCCCTGTGATGGACTGGAGACTTGTAAATGTGTCCCTGTGATGGACTGGAGAGTTGTAAATGTGTCCCTGTGATGGACTGGAGACCTGTCCAGGTGTCCCTGTGATTGACTGGAGGCTTGTCCACATGTCCCTGTGATGGACTGGAGACTTGTCCATGTGTCCTTGTGATGGACTGGAGACTTGTCCCTGTGTACCTGTGATGGACTGGAGACCTGTCCAGGTATCCCTGTGATGGACTGGAGACTTGTCCATGTGTCCTTGTGATGGACTGGAGACTTGTCCAGATGTCCCTGTGTCCCCCTTCAGTGTAGCCAGTCCAAAGTTGGACAGATTCTGGAAAAAGGAGCAATACCTGATCCTAATATGTCAGACACAAGTTTCCCTGTTTTTCCCAGCACGTCAAAATGGTGCTTTCCTCCTGACACAAGTAATATTGGAGAAAGCGCATTTAAAACATCAGGCCAAGCCACTTCTACCACATACTCAAAGGATAAACCAGACAGAAAAGATGAGCTTCTCAAACAGGAATCCTCAAAGCAGATTACATGTCTACAAAACTTCTGTTATGTTTGTGGTAAGCCACAAACTAAAATTTCACGCCATTTGCAAACACACCAGACGCATCCTGAAATTATCCAACTGTTTTCCCTTCACAAGGATTCTAAAGAGCGCAAAGTTTTATTAGAAAAATTGAGGAACAGGGGAATTCACAAGCATAACAATGCAGTTTTACAAGGTGGACAAGGGCCCTTGAAAGTGAAGAGAAAGACAAAAGCTAAGGCCGTAGATGGAACATTTATTCACTGTATCTACTGTGAAGGAATGTACGTTCAAAAGCAACTATGGAGACATGTCCGTAGATGCCCCTGTAAGCCAGAAAATATGGATATGGATAATCCACCTGGAAGAGCCAAAGTGCTGAGTTTGGCTTTGGCTAAAGAGTCTGCATTCTATCATGAAATCTGAAGTGGTGTTTGTAAGATCATTAAAAGTATGAAACCCGACGATGTTACCTCAGCTGTGAGAAATGACCTGTGTATTATTCAGTTTGCTCAGTCACTCCACAACAGACATGGACAAGACCCCTCAAAATACGACTACATGCGACAAAAGCTTCATGAAGTTGGCCGTTTGTTGATATGTCTGCGCACAAAATATGCAATACATAACCTAGAGGATGCTGTGAAACCTGCTAACTTCCAGAGAGTTGTGCAAGCAGTAAAGACTGTGTCAGGCTTTGATGAAGAAACACGTTCATACAAAAAAACAAGCCTTGCCATAAAACTGGGACATACACTGAACAAAATCTGTAACCTTGTTCATTGCCGAGCACTCATGGCAGAAGATGAACAACTGATGAAGTCGTCAGACGCATTCAAAAAACTGTGCTCATCAAAATGGTCAGAGATGGTGTCTCATAGTGCCCTTAGCACTTAAAATCATGCCAAATACAATAGGCCATTAACATTACCATTCACTGAAGATGTTAAGCTTCTGCATCAGCATCTGAATAAATCAGGAGAAAATGCCTTTAACACCTTGAAAGATGAAGCCAGCCCCCAGACTTATGCAGAACTTGCAAAAGTTACACTTGCATAGGTCATTGTGTTCAATCGTAGACGAGCAGGAGAGGTTTCAAAGATGCACCTACGAAGTTTTATGGAGCGTGACACCACCAAGCTCCATGATGATGTTGCCATGGGTTTGTCAACGGTTGAACAGAAGCTCTGCAGCCATTTCACTCGGGTTGAAATCATTGTGAAAAGAGGCCGAAAGGTTGCAGTTTTACTCGCACCAAATGTGGTGGATGCACTGACTTTATTGGCAAGTAAGAGAGAGACATGTGTTGTTTTACAAACAAACTTATTTCTATTTGCAAGACCTAAATCAATGAGTCACTACAGAGGACAGGACAGTCTGCGTGTTCATGCAAGCCAGTGTGGAGCATAGCACCCAGAGTTCCTCAGGTCAACACAACTACGGAAACATGTAGCCACGCTCTCACAAGTCTTGAACTTAAAAAACAATGAACTTGACCAGGTTGCAGACTTCTTGGGCCATGACATCCGTGTTCACAGGGAATTTTACAGATTACCAGCTCCCCCAACACAACTGGCAAAGATATCCAAGCTACAGGTTGAAAAAAATATGGAGGAACTTTTTTTTAAAATAAAGTATTTAAAAGTGTAACACAGATTTATACAATATTAATACATAATACAGAAAGGTACATACCCCAGATACTGGTAGCATACTGGTTATTTAACCAGTATGTATATTTTGTACCAGACTATTCTATAAAATGACATGTTATCTTGTACTCAATTGGTATGTACCTGGTACCTATGCAACCTGGCTTTATAATGAAATGACTAATAACCTAGTTGCCTGGTATGTACCGAGGTCTTTGTTACAATCAAAAAAATGTGTTCAATAAAAAAACAACTGGACTTTTATTTGTAGCAGAAGACGTTTCGCCCTTCATCCAAAAGGCTTTCTCAATTCTAAGAGAAGAGACCTGTCCAGGTGTCCCTGTGATGGACTGGAGACTTGTTATTATTATAACTTGTCAGTTATTATTATTATTATTATTATTATTATTATTATTATTATTATTATTATATTACTTAAAAATGTGTTCCTGTGATGGACTGGAGACCTGTCCAGGTGTCCCTATGATGGACTGGAGACTTGTCCACGTGTCCCTGTGATGGACTGGTGACTTGTAAATGTGTCCCTGTGATGGACTGGAGACTTGTAAATGTGTCCCTGTGATGGACTGAGACTTGTCCAGATGTCTCTGTGTCCCCCTTCAATGTAGCCAGTCCAAAGTTGGACAGATTCTGGAAAAAGCAGCAATATCTGATCCTAATATGTCAGACACAAGTTTCCCTGTTTTTCCCAGCACTTCAAAATGTTGCTTTTCTCCTGACACAAGGAATATTGGAGAAAACACATTTAAAACATAAGGCAAAGCAGTCTGCATTCTATCATGAAATCTCAAGTGGAGTTTGCTATTTATGAGACTGAGCTGAATGCAGCACGTCAGACTGAGGAAGTCTTTATTTAGGGCCTTGTCATCAAATTTATCAGTGAACTTAAAAGGTATGTGGAGCTTTATTAGTGTTAACAAAAAATACAATTTTTCCTATTTATATAACTAGGTTGAGGAATCTTAGCAAATAAATCCTTTGCAAAATATGACTTTCTTTTGGAATATCGAGGTGAACTGATCACCAAGGAGGAATGTGAGAGGAAGCAACAGGTTTGCGATGAATCGATGAAAGTGTTTTTGTTTGAATTGTACTTTGATGTAAAAACTGTAAAAAAAACTTTGTCGAGGAAGTCTTCTTTTATAAGACTGAGCTGAACATAGCATGTAAGACTGAGGAAGTCATTCGTCCGAAACACGTCTTCAGTCTGAGGTGCTGCATTCAGCTCAGTCTTATAAATAGCACCCTCTCACAGTGGATCAACCAGTTTGCAGGTCCTCCTTGATCATGAGAGCAGCTGGTTTTGGCTGTTCAGCAAACTCGTTGATCCACTGTGAGAGGGTGCTATTTATAAGACTGAGCTGAATGCAGTACCTCAGACTGAGGAAGTATTTATTTATAAGACTGAGCTGAGTACAGCATCCAAGACTGTGGAAGTCATTTGTCCGAAAGGTTTCCTCAATCTGAGATGTTGCATTCAGCTCAGTCTTATAAATAGCACCCTCTCACAGTGGATCAACCAATTTGCTGATGACAGCCAAAACCAGCTGCTCTCATGATCAAGGAGGACCTGCAAACTGGTTGATCCACTGTGAGAGGGTGCTATTTATGAGACTAAGCTGAATGCAGCACCTCACACTGAGGAAATCTTTATTTATAATACTGAGTTGAATACATTATCTCCAGACTTGGACAAAAGACTAAACATTTCCAGTTTTTTTTTTTTGCTTTTCTTTGTGTTGTTTTTTTGAATGTCCTGAGGACCAGACTTAGCTTTTTTGATTATTCTACTAGAATTATTGAGCATTCATCAGGGTATTTTAATTTTAGTATGTGTCTTGTTCAACAAGCTTTCTAGTGTTTTATGTTTTCATGTAACAAATGTGATGCCCTGTGATAAACTTGCGAACCGTGAAAGGTGCACCCCGCCCCTTGCCCTATGATTGCTGGATATGGGCACCGGCGACCCCCGTGACCCAAAATGGAAGAAACGGGTAAAGATAATGGATGGATGTAGAAAATGGGCAATGTTTAGGCTGATGGTCCTCCTTGATCATGTGAGCAGCTGGTTTTGGCTGTCATCAGGAAGTCTTTATTTATAAGACTCAGCTGAATACAACATCTCAGACTAAGGAAGTCTTTATAAGACTGAGCTGAATACAGCATCTCAGACTGAGGATGTCTTTCGTCACTCGTAAGTTAGGGATAACCTGTACTTTACAGTGGGTTGTGGTGAACCGTGTAAAAAAAGTACAATTTTGTTTTAGAAATATGTACAAGTTTATAATGTTAATGTTTTATAATATGTAAATATGTCATCTCAGACTGAGGAACTCTTTCATCGCTCGTAAGTCGGGGATCACCTGTACTTTACAGTGGGTTGTGGTGAACCGTGTAAAAAAAGTACAATTTTGTTTTAGAAATATGTACAAGTTTGTAATGTTAATGTTTTATAATATGTAAATATGTCATCTCAGACTGAGGAACTCTTTCGTCGCTCGTAAGTCGGGGATCACCTGTACTTTACAGTGGGTTGTGGTGAACCCTGTAAAAAAAGTACAATTTTGTTTTAGAAATATGTACAAGTTTGTAATGTTAATGTTTTATAATATGTAAATATGTCATCTCAGAAGTCTTTCATCGCTCATAAGTCAGGGATCACCTGTACTTTACATTGGGTTGTGATTAACCCTGCAGAAAAAGTAAAATTTTGTTTTAGAAATATGTACAAGTTTGTAATGTTAATGTTTTATAAAATGTAAATATGTCATCTCAGACTGAGGAACTCTTTCGTCGCTCGTAAGTCGGGGATCCCCTGTACTTTACATTAGGTTGTGATTAACCCTGCAGAAAAAGTAAAATTTTGTTTTAGAAATATGTATATAATGTTAATATGTTTTATAATAATGTAAATATGTCAACAGAATTTAAGTTTTTATTTTATTTTATTTGAAACATTTAAGTTTTATTTTATTTTAAACATTTGAAGATTTGTTAGTGAATATAAATAAAGTATGTGCCTAATTTGTTTAATAAAATCAGTTCAAAAAACTGTTCTCCTAATGCAGTGTCCTGTCACATTTGTGTGTTTTATGTTAATTTTATGTTAAGTAGGCGGAGTTTAAATGTCTCTTTAAAGACCCCATAATGCATGTTTGTCCTCCTGTCACATTTGTGTGTTTTATGTTAATTTTATGTTAAGTAGGCGGAGTTTAAATGTCCCTTTAAAGACCCCATAATGCATGTTTGTCCTCATAAACCACATTTTTTGACGTCCTTGTAAACCACACTGGAGTCTGGGTGGTAAAACGTGCTGTGAAGCTCCTATCGGAAAGCTAAAGTGACCCAAATTTTTTTCAAAATTTTTAGAGTGCTCTGAGCTTGGTCCCAGGTCGCTAGGACCTCGGGAAGGGGTAGACCCCGTATTACACCTTCGGGCGGGTTTGGCGAAAAAGTCCGGCTAAACCACATTGACAAACCTGTGTGTGTGTGCGTGTGTGTGTGTGTGTACTCTGGCCACTCTAGCAGCAGCATTTTGGATTAACTGAAGATGTCTTAAAGAAGTATTTGGACACCCAGATAAACCATTGCAATAGTCCAGTCTAGATGTGACAAATGCATGAACCAGTTTTTCTGCATCCTTTTTAGATAAGATGTTTCTCATTTTAGTGATATTATGCAAGTGGATGAAGGTGGTTCTAGTAACATTTTTAATGTGGGGGATTAAATGCATGTCCTGATCAAAAATAACACCAATATTTTTAACAATAGAACTGGAGGCCAGATTAAAGCCATCTAAGGAGGTCGGAAGACTGAAAAATTAATTCCTAAGATGCTCAGGTCCAAAAACTAAAACCTTAGTCTTGTCTGTATTCAGAAACAGAAAATTTAGGTTAATCCAGTTCCCTTATAAGTCTTGTCACTCAGTGCAACATATCACTATGGGAAATTGCGCCCGTGCAGTTTTACCTGAAGGAATACAATCACGCCTTTACGGCAGGGACGTCAGCGTTGCGCCAGAGGCCTCGCCCTCTGGGTACTTAAGCCGTTGACGCCCATCCATTGATCTCTTATTGCCCTTCACCTCGCTTAAACCCGAACTCTCTCTCTTCGCGGGACTTCTCTGTTGCTTCATCGCTCGACCAGAGGTGAGCTTGCTCCCTACACAGAGAGCACAGAGAATTATTCCTGCGTACTACTGGGCTAGCGAAAGCTAGTCCGGCACATTTTTCCTTAACCTCAAAGTTTTTCTTCTCCTCTTTCCGCAGACTGCTTCGCTCAACGGCGCAAACTGCATCACACCGCTACCTCTGCTAACTCGTAGCGAGGCTAGCCAGCGAAAGCGACGTGACGGAGGAGACGTCTCAAATCAGAAGAAAAAGGATCTTGGAAAGACTCGCTCGTCTTATCTCGGACATGCCTCCGGAGAAAGGAAAGCGAAAGACAAGACTTCCAAAAAAGACCAGCAGAGAAGCAAGTCCGACCTCGCGCGCCTGCCCCGGTGGATGCGTTTTTTCCCTCTCAGCGACGGACACCCATGAGGCCTGTCCCGTCTGCTTGGGTATATTACACGCGAACATGGCGCTGGATGCACCCGAGTTTTGCCCACACTGCAGTCAGGTGCTGGAGGCGGTGAGGAGGCACCGGGCGGACTTCGTCACCAAGGCTATGGGGGCTGCGGCGGGGCTGGCAGACCCGGACACCACTGAGCCTCTGACTCCCACGCTGGAGCTCGAGAGCATGGCTTTGGATGACAGCACCCGAGTCGAATGGGGTGACAGCCCAGATGTGCTGGCCCATATGGTGGACTTAACTGTCGACTTTGACACTCGAGGCATGATGAACGAGGACGAGATCTCGATTTCAGCCTCAGGTGAATTTTCTACGGACGAGGCCGATGTCGGGTACGGGGAGTAGGGAGAAGACCTCTCCCACACCCCGGTACTTGTGCTCCCTAAGACGGACTTTTCCATCCCTGCTCTGTTCGACTTGTGTCACAGAGCAGCGGACACACTGCAGATCCTATGGCTGGAGCCTCCACCTCGTCAACAAGTCACGAGGTTGGCATGAAATTATTTTTATTCAAAGCAGCAGTCCGCCACGAGGCAAAGGATGCCCGTCTTCCCGGACTTCCTCACAGAGCTGACTCGCACCTGGGCTCAGCCCAGGGTGCCCATGTTGTTGCCGCTCCCACAGTTTCTCGACGTGGACGGGATGGATGAGGTGGGAATAGCCAACGTGCCTCAAATTGAGGACACGTTGGCGTCTCATCTGGCTCCTAAGTCATCCGGGACAAAACCAACTCTCCCTAGCAAAGCCTGTCGAGCCTCGGCTTCTCTGCTCGAGAAGTGCTACAGGGCTCAGGGCCTCGCAGCGCGCGCAATGAACGTGTCCGCAATGATGCAAGCTTACCTGGCTGAAAAACTACAAGAGCTCCAGGTAACGACAGACAAGCAAGCTGCCGCCGAGCTACTGGATGAAGCCCGCAGGGCAACAGACTCTGTGCTCCGCATGATGGGGACATCAGCTGTTGCTCAGGGCAGGGGAATGGTTGAAGTGGTCATCGCAATACGCCATCTGTGGATGACCCTGACTGACCTCCCGGAGGGACAGAAAATTCCTTTTCTCCACCATTCAATAGAACCGACGGCGCTCTTTGGAAAAGCGCTCGATCGAATTCAGACCAGGCTGGACCAGTGGCGTAAACAGGCTGAAGCTCTCCGGGTGGGCATCCCCAGGAGAACCTTTGCCCCCCACAGGGAATCAGCTGGGAGCAGAGCCCCGCAGCCTCGACACCACCCAGCCACACGTGCCCCACCGCAAAAGCGGCCGGCGTACGAGGTAGAGCATTGGCAGAGACAATCGCCGGCTCCACCTCGGACTGAACACGCCTGGAGTAAGAACAGATTTGTTCCCCGCCAGGCGGACCGGTACAGAACCTCCTCGGCAAACCGGGACACCAAACAGAAGCGTGCCTGATGAACCAGGTCCGCTTCATGACTTTACACGATCACCCACCCACGCGGTACGGGAAATGATCTTTTCACGTCCAGACTTTGTTTGTTGCCCGGTACAAAAAGCTGGTGATTCTGTTTTAGACACAAATCATGTTCTTTCTGTTGTGAGTGACATAAAGCCAAATATGTCGTTACACATAAGCACGAATAAAGTTAAAAAAACAGACTCTGTTTTCTTGACTCACAAAAAAAAAAAAAAACAACAACAACAAACACAGTAACATCAGCAGAACAGTCCCCTCTGTTCTCCCAGCCGACATAAAGGGCGGGGCCATCTTTCCCCCCTCCCTCATGGCTCACGGGGTGTTAGCCTAATTGATAAACCCCAGCAAGGTGCCTCTGCTCTGTCTGCAAAAGACAAGCACAGAGGCGCCTGCGAACAGGCCCGTGCCTCCTCACAGAGGCAGGTGAGCGGTGTCACGTGTTCCATCCCCTGCTCCGTTCTAAACCACGGAGCTGGGAATACACAAATCAACCAAACCCGTGACACGTCCGCGCTCCAGGGGTGCGCGCCAACAGAATCTGACAACCCACCTTCCTGGCCACTCATTCATCGAACGTCAGTAAGGGACGGGGTTCCGCGACAGAAGCCTGCAGGCCAACACCAGTGTTACACATTCATTCTAATGCTGAAGTTGTTCCATTGTTTTCAATGGACGACGTGTCATGCTCAAACAGTGATTCTGTAGCGTGTGACCACGCTCATTGTGCTGACCCAAACAGGGAACGGGCTGGAGTCAGGAGATCTGCTTGTTTACAAAACGTGTATCCCCCCGACCCATGACCCCAACAAAAGGAGGAAAAGTAGACACTCTGTTCAGCCTTTATCTAATGACAGTAGATTGTCTCTGCTTCCAAACACTCTTGGTCAGAATAGTATGGAGGTACGTCTGTGGGAAGGTCCTCTTCCTAACCTGGTTGACCTTCAAAGGACCACTGAAATCAGGGTCTCTGAGGGAGAGCTGGTTCCACCACCTGTTCCTCTCCAGGGACCGTCTACGTCACCAGAAGGAACAGTTTCACCAATTAGGCTGAGAACTGCGGCTAATTTTAGCTTGGTGGCGGAGAAGAACAGACTGATGGCCTCAGGCCTGCCAGAGAATGTGGTAAAAACCATTCAAAATGCATGTGCTATGTCAACACAGTCTCTCTATGCACGGAAATGGCATATTTTTGAAGCTTGGTGCACAAAAAGAAATATTATTTCTTATTCATGTGACCTGGCTCAGTTCTTCACCTTTCTTCAGGACTTGCTAGAGAAAGGTCGCTCTTTCTCAACGATTAAGGTGTTCCTATCTGCAATTTCAGCTTGTCACGAAGGCTGGGGAAGCAGGACACCTGGCGCGCATCCGCTCATAATAAGATTTATGAACGGCGTGCTAAGGAGGAGGCCCCCCAGCAGGATTTTGACCCCTGGATGGGATCTTAGCATGGCCTTGGGGGGCTCTCTGTGATCCCCCATTCGAACCACTGAGCGACATTAAGATAGACATATTATCTTACAAGACCGCTCTTCTCCTGGCTCTTTGCTCGGCAAAACATGTGGGTGACCTCCACGCTTTGTTCGTACATCCAATGTGCACCAGGTTCGCCCCTGACGGGTCAAAGGTAACCCTAAGGCCTAATCTTGCATATATTCCCAAAGTTTTGACTTTACACCCCTGATGTCTGGACTTTGAACCCTCTTCTTTTCCACCTGCTCCTATCCTCACTCAGGAACAGGAAAGGCTGAAGGCTCTCTGCCCCGTGAGAGCTTTAAGCACTTACATGCAGAGAACAGCCGAATGGAGAAAAACAAATCAACTGTTTGTGTGCTTTGCTGCACCAGCTACGGGTAAGGCCCTATCAAAACAGCGCCTCTCACACTGGGTGACTGAGGCCATTAAAAGGGCGTGCAGTAGCAAAGGTCAACAGGTGCCCTCTGGAGTGCGTGCCCACTCTACTCTGGGCTTGGCCACCTCATGGTCATTGTTCAAGGGTGTACCAGTTGCAGACATCTGTGCTGTTGCGAACTGGAGTTCAATGAACACGTTTGCAAAGCATTACAGTTTGGATGTTAATGCGTGTGATGTCACTCAGGCTGTCCTTTCTAACACACAGTAGAAAGCGACCTTGTGATGCCTATTGGATAAAGGCGGATGTTCACACTAGGATGCATTTTACTGAGCATTTCAAGGACGTGAATGAATTACGTTCCCATAGTGATATGTTGCACCGAGTGACAAGACTGATAAGGGAACTGAAAGTTATGCACCATAACTCATGTTCCCTGAAGGAAGGGAACGAGGTGCAACATACCTGGCCCTTTCAATGCTGAAAGCTCAGTGAAGTGCATTCTGGAGATCGATGGATGGGCGTCAGTGGCTTAAGTACCCAGAGGGCGTGGCCTCTGGCGCAACGCTGACGCCCCTGCTGTAAAGGCGTGATTGTATTCCTTCAGGTAAAACTGTGCGGGCGCAATTTCCCATAGTGATATGTTGCACCTCGTTCCCTTCCTTCAGGGAACATGAGTTATGGTGCATAACTTTCAGGTTTTTCATGTCTTTAAAACATGCTTGTAGTCTAAGTAGCTGATTGGATTTATTCATGGACAAATATATTTGTGTATCAAATTTAAAAAGAAGCGTGGGGTTTTTAATCTTTAGGTAGTACCTTTTTTATCACCACTAGATGGCGACCCCTCATGGAAAAAATTGGCCACCCGCCATTGTATGTCGCATCTATTATGCGTCACGCCTAACGCCTAAAAACAATTTATTTTTGCTCGAAATTATAGTAAATGTGTCTCAGTCTTACATTTGCTTAATAAATGCACTTTAATAGTTAAATCAGATGAATTTCAAAAATAGTTTTGCTACCCCTTTGCTCAAGGACTGCACAGAGGGAAGAAAAAAGGAGTAGGAAATTGGCTAGTTTCTTGGAAATTTAACAAGAAAAGCACCTAAACAATTATTTGTTTGCTCGAAATTATAGCAAAGGTGTGTCTCAGTCTAACATTTGCTTAATAAATGCACTTTAATGGTCAAATCAGATGAATTTCAAAAATAGTTTTGCTGTGTAGTGGACCTACCCAGGGTCAAACTAAGGTTTTTGAACTGTCCAGTGATGACCTTCACTGATACTCTCAGAAAAAAGACATTAACACTATTTTATTACATTATTTTGAATCAAAACACAATAAGTCATAAGAGACTCTCTTATTCCTCTATTTTTGTGTTAATGAATAACCTTGTGTTACTTGTATAAGCATTATTGAATTCAATGTTTGTTAAGTCAAAGACTGTTTAATTCAAACTGTTTAATTCAAGTTGGAAATCCAATGGTATTTCAAAATAATGATCACTTCTTCATATGATGAATCAAACGGTGAAAGTGAATTAATATGTCAGACTGAACTCGATCAGTTTTGTTAGAAGTTAGAATGCAGTTTCAATCAGTTGTTTTATGAAGCTGGCTCCAGTCAATCTGTTTCTCTCTCTTCATTCTAAACAACTTCTTCTCTGTTCTAAAAACTGATATCCGAGTGACCTTCATCCCACTGGTTCGTTTGGACCAATGGGGAAACAACAAGTCACTGATCTGAGATCCTTCCTTAAAGTTCTAAGCTGTTGCTGGAACTGACGGAGTTTGCTGAGGACCTCAATGCCATGAGGTTCCCCAAAGAACTGATGATCGTCTGGTCAACACGCTAATGACCACGTCATTCAGTTAAAGGCTTATAACATGCCAAGTTATAAGTCATCTTCAACAGCTGAAAAAGCTCTTTTATTGACATTCCTTTAAGGCAGTGTTTTTCAACCTTTTTTGAGCCAAGGCACAGTGTTTTCATTGAAAAAATCCCGAGGCACACCACCAACCAAAATTGTAAACATAGATACACTGTATCCGCCTACATTAAATATATACGGTAGTCATTCTTATCAAAGTGTCTTGAATAGGAATGAAATGAACACAAAAATATATTTTTATCATGTTTTATATTTCTTATTTCAAGGTGCACTTAACATGAAATTGCACTTAACATGCCTTGAAATAAACCTGAACAGTACCACAACAATGTGTTCTTAAAATTAAAGAGGATGAAATTGCACTTAACATGCCTTCAAATAAACCTGAACAGTGCTACACCAATGTGGTCTTAAAATTAAAGAGGATGAAATTGCACTTAACATGCCTTCAAATAAACCTGAACAGTGCCACAACAATGTGGTCTTAAAATTAAAGAGGATGAAATTGCACTTAACATGCCTTCAAATAAACCTGAACAGTGCTACACCAATGTGGTCTTAAAATTAAAGAGGATGAAATTGCACCTAACATGCCTTCAAATACACCTGAACAGTACCACCAATGTGGTCTTAAAATTAAAGAGGATGAAATTGCACCTAACATGCCTTCAAATAAACCTGAACAGTACCACAACAATATGGTCTTAAAATTAAAGAGGATGAAATTGCACCTAACATGCCTTCAAATAAACCTGAGCAGTGCTACACCAATATGGTCTTAAAATTAAAGAGGATGAAATTACACCTAACATGCCTTCAAATAAACCTGAACAGTGCTACCATTCTCTTAATATTAAAGAGGATGAAATTACACTTAACATGCCTTCAAATACACCTGAACAGTGCTACCATTCTCTCTACATTTTACTCACTTAGTGTGAAACCTGTGCCTGTTTGGATTAACACAAAGCTGAAATTCTGGCACGAATTAAGTAAACACACATACAAAGCTCTTCCTCAACAGCTCTCAGTCTCTCTCTGTTTTTAGTTTTCATGGCAGTTAGGCTGGAGAAGCTCACTTTGCACAGATATGTTGTGGAAAATGGGAGCAATGTCAAAATAGCTAAAAGTAAATCCAAAAGAGATGTAAGCCTTACTGTACAGTCTCACGTTCACGGTTTCTGCCTTCTGATTTCCACTTGGGCCTTCATCTGGGTCCGTATTTTGTCCAGGGACCAGACCGGATTTAGTATTTTTTCTTTTGAAAAAGTTTTCCATCGCTGTTTGTTTGAGAAGATCCTTGCTGTTGGTTTGTTTTGCTCACTGCTCACGTCACGTTCATGTGCCGCTACTTCTCTTGTTTTAATGTGCGACGCTATGCTCTATACTGCCACCTATCGCGCGGTAAGGAAATTACACCAGTTAATAAAAAATTCATAATTTACTAATTTTTCACGGCACACCAGACGATCTCTCGCGGCACACTGGTGTTCCGCGGCACACTGGTTGAAAAACACTGCTTTAAGGAACGTCTTATCTTGAAAACAACACCAGGAGCTGCCGTTACTTTCGGTTCGAGTCAAGGCGCACGTCTGGAGACGCTGAGAATGGTAAACGAACTGACCAAACTGGACCGAGGGAGACTGACCATCTTCACGAGGTAAAAAGTCGTCAAATGCTTTGCCAAGGGTACCAACGTGTAGCTTTAATCGGCCGGAGAACTGCCATGTTTCTGGTTAAAACACATCAAGATAACTCCCTGACTCTTAACTTTTCTTCCTCCATTTTTCTCCTCCTAAACCTTTATCTTCCTAAGCCAGAAACTAAGTTAATGTACCAGCAGAAATGAGTAAAATATCATCCTTCACTTGTTCTGTTGTTCCTATATTTCATCTGTGCTGAAGTTAATTATAGGAAAAATAATCAACCAATCATGTACAAATGTGTGATGTAATTTATAATTATGTTAAATAAATGGTGCAGTCCTGCTGTACCAACATAAGTTTAACGTTTCCTGTGAATTACATCTGGTCAAGGTATAGAATTATTGGTATTAAACTGAAAAAGAGAGAACTCGTTTAATTAATGATGTATTTTTGTGTCAGTCTAAACCCTGCCAATTTATACATCTAAAATATAGGTAAGTCAGTAAACTGACCCCTTCCTATATTACTACATTGGTGGCCCGTACGGGGAACGAACCCGCGACCTTGGCGTTATCTGGTGGCCCGTACCGGTTCTAAAAGTTTATTGATATATTTGTGGTCTCTCATGAACTGTAACGTCATGTTTGCATAAGAGGATCCAAGTTTTAAACTCTGAGGATAATAATTTTGGCTGGAAGTGTTCAAAGCAGGCAGATTCTGCATGTTTTTATCATTTGAAGCTGTGAGATTATTATCGTTTCAACTCTGTTAGACGCTGTTGGAAGCATTCAGGTGAAGTTTTTGTCAGCCGTGGTCTGTGGGGGTTCTGGTCCTGTTCGGTCCAGTTCACGCAGACTCCTGTACAAAGCTTTGTTTGACCGCCGAGTCAAAAGCCTGAAAGCTACTTTAACATCTACAAGATTGCTGTGCTGGTATTTTACATTTTAGAGCAGGTCAAAGAAGCATATAACTGTTAGAACGGTGTCGGATAGTGGTTCTGAAACCCGAGTTCTGCTCCTTAAAAGTGGACCAGAACCGACCTTGACGCGCTCCGAGAGAGTCCGTGTTTGTTCAACAGCTGCAGTGCTGTGTTACTGAGCGTAACTAAGTTGGCCTGTCTAGGTGTGTTCGCCGCATGTTTCAGAATTTTGGGAAGTTAATTTGTAGCGTTTGAGTTGTTTTAAGAGTCTATAAAGTTGTGGTCTGCTGTGCGAGCTAACGTTAGAAAGACGTGTCGTGCTTGTCTGTTTATGAGCTGTGATTGGATGAAACGAGAGCTGTGAGCTGTCAATCACTCGTAGCGAGCGCTGATTCGCTGTAGTGGGAACGCACGCCGTTGCGACCAACCCACTTTGTCGTCATTTCCGGTACTTCATTGGTCGAAGGTAAGAAAACTACATTCACCATGAATGCATGGGTAATGCACTGCAAACGCTGTGATTGATTGGTTGACGTCACGTATCTGTTTAGCGAGCTCCGCCTCGCTCAACGGAAGCTGGTGACGCGCTGCGTCGACCCGCCTACTTGTGTCGTCATTTCCAGGTGCACTTTCGGGCGACAAGCAGTTCACATGTATATTATACCTATGGTTCACACACTCACAGGACAACGGAGATTTCACTGAGAGTTTAAACACTCATTTAAAGCCATCTAAACTGTCTAACAACATAGATTTGTCTCTGACAAGAACGCAGTTCGAGCGTTTATCACGAACACACTAGAAACTAACTCTAAAAGGTAGTTTTCAGTTAAATACTGAATGAAATAAATCAGTCTCCACGTGATAAATTAAGACTCAAAGCTGCCCCCTGTTGGTTAAAAGACGTTGACAGATGAGTTTTCTCAAAAACATCATAAAAAAGTCAGCATTTTTATGGTGAAATTACCAGCTTTAAAAATTGTTCTGTACACAAACAAAAACTCCTGTTTATTCTAAATACAAATTTTAGAATAACAGAGGTACAGACAAACAATTTATGCTCATTTTAAATACTGAAGAGATTTAAAATAACACTAGGGAATTTTTATTTGATTTTCAAATTAAATTTAAAAAAAAATGATGGAGAACAGAGCATTTCCACATTAAGCTCTTCACATCTCTGAATTTTAAACAGAATTGGTGTGCACAACTGCACACTTTTAGTTAAAAATGGCATTTTTAACGTTTTTCTGTGTACAATTAATGACTCCAGTTTATTTTAAATAAAAAGTTTAAAATAACAAAAAGATTACATTTTTCAATCCAGA
>JBBPBX010067249.1:0-19455 GCA_038048925.1 Garcialebias charrua
GGTCATCACTGCTCAGAAGGGACAGGATGACAGAGTCATCAGCAAACTTGACAATGTGACGCTGAGGGAAATGGCTGCGACAATCGTTTGTGTATAAAATAAATAAAAGAGGCGAAAGAACACAGCCCTGAGGGGAACCAGTAGAGGACAGAAGGACATCAGAGAGGACCCCATTAACTCTCACCCTCTGAGACCGAGCAGTTAAAAAGTCCACAAGCCAACATATGAGGCTGAAGTCAAGACCGTACAGACTTTGTAATTTCTCTGCTAAAATGTGGGGCTGGATACAGTTAAAAGCAGATGAAAAGTCGATAAAAAGCAGTCTCACAAATGTTTTTGCACCTTCAAGGTGTCCTAAAACCTTATTTAAAAGAGTTCCTGTTGCGTCCTCCACCCCTCTATGTGAACGATAAGCAAATTGAAGTGGGTCCAAATGATCTTCAACTTTTGACAAGAGGGTCTTGTGAACCAGTTTTTCAAATGACTTCATGACTAAAGAAGTCAGGGCAACAGGCCTGAAGTCGTTCAGGGACTGAGCAGTCTTGGATTTTGGGATCGGAACAATGACAGAGTCTTTCCAGAGCTGTGGGACCGTGCAGGTTTGAAGAGACATGTTAAAAAGAAAACAGAAGATATCTGCAAGCTGCAGGGCACAGTTCTTAAGAATACGACCCCCTATACCATCAGGACCCGGACTTTTCCTTTCTTTAGTCTTTAAAAACATGTTAACTACACTTTCAATATCAATAGTCATTGTTGCACCTGACGACGTTTCTTTAAAAACAGAAAGCTCTTCTGTAAAATCATTAGTGTTAAAACGATTGTAAAACAAATTAAAATCATTTGACAGTTCCACAGCGGACGAGGAGTTAAGAGTGATGTGAGTTTTCTTACTTGGCATCCCCATCATGGACTTCACGCCCTCCCACGCCAGCCGGGAGTTATTGGACCTGAACATGTTTTCCACCTTCTCCTTATAGTTTACTTTAGCTACTTTTAATTCCTTCCTCACTTGTTTTTTTAGTATGTGGTATTGAGTCAAATCCCCCTTTTTAAAGCTAATGTTGCGTAAATTTATTGTTTTTTTAACTGATTTGGAGATCCAAGGTTTATTGTTTGCAAAAATTGTGACAGATTTCCTGGGAATGACTGATCCCTCACAAAAATTAACATAAGAGGAAATTGTGTCAGTAAGTTCCTCTAAATTAACGCAAGTATTTTTAAACAAATCCCAGTCTGTGAAGCTAAAACAGTCTTGAAGATTCTGGATGGACTCTTCAGACCAAACCGGAACCAAACGTTTCTCCGGCTTGTGTTTCCTCAGGACGGGTTTGTAGTGTGGGACCAAATAGACAACATTGTGGTCAGATGAACCAAGCGGGCTCTGCTCAGGGATTTAAAAGCGTCTTTCACCGTGCCGTAACACAGGTCCAAACATTTGGTGAGTCGAGTGGGGCACGTCACATACTGATAAAAATGTCCATGTGACTTTCCAAGTCTGCATTGGTTAAAATCCCCCATAATAAGGTTAGGAGCGTCCGGTGAGATCTTCTGAAACTGCTGCACTGTTTTTAGCAGAGCCTGCGTTGCTAGCTCCGTATTAGCCTTAGGGTGGATGTAAACCAGAGTTATAAAAAGCTGCGGGAATTCCCTTGGCAGGTAAAACGGGCGGAGAGACACAGACAAAAGTTCAATGTCTGGTGTGCACATCGTCTCCCTGATGACAACCGTGTTACACCACTTTTTATTCACGTAAAGGCAAAGTCCTCCACCGAGTGATTTACCTGTCCTGGTGGGGTCTCTGTCCAAACGAATGGGCTCACCGAAGCCCTCGATCTCCAGGTCTGATTGTAGGTCGTGGTCCTTGAGCCAAGTTTCTGTCAGTGCCAGAACACAGGCACTTTTGTACTCCTCCAGAAACTTCACGTTAGCCTGAAGCTCGTCGATTTTGCCGCGGAGTGACTGCACGTTTGCCAGCATGATGGTTGGAAGCGGCATACGAGCGAGACCCCCCCGCTTTAGCCTCTGCCGAACGCCGCCACGTCTTCCTCGCTTCCTTCCGCCTGGCTGCTTCTGCTGCTCCCAGCGCCGGTCTCCAGCTGAGGTCCCTGTCCGGAGCATGTCTGCTGGAAAAACTGCAGAGGGTTCCACAGCGCCCGCTCCAGAGTCCCGCATAAGGAGCAGAAACTCCCGGCCATACTGCAGCCGCGTCTGGTCCACACAGAGTCCGGCAAAAAATTGACAAAAAAGTGCGAAAAGCACCAGAATATAAAAAACAAAAGGACAGTCCATGGTTATTCCAACCACCGTATGCAGGAAAGAGAAATAAAATTAAAATACAAAGAAAATTATCAGCAAACATTCAGCAAACATTCACAGCACACGCCCTACTGCTGCGTGTCGCCATAACCAGCGCCACCAATGATACAATGATGATATAAGCAGGGGCCTTTAAGATTGAGATGTGGTCTGACAGTCACAGGTGGAGGCGGGATACAGCTTTGTATGCATCTTTTACAATAGTGTAAACGCTGTCCAATGTGTTGTTTCCATGTGTTGGTATGCCCACATGCCAGTAAAAGCTTGGGAGATAGTCCTTTAAATTCACTTGATTACAGTCTTTGGCCACAATGTAAAGAGCCTCAGGGTGTTCATTCTGCAGTGAGCTGATGAGATCATACATTTCCTGCATGGTTATGCATTTGCATCGGGAGAAATGTAATCAACTGTGATCAAAGTCACTGTGAACTTGCGGGGAAGATAATGAGGCAGACACATCACTGATATCTGCTCCAAAGCCCTTGAGTATGATGTTTTTACAACAGTACAGTTTGTGCACCAATTTTTGCTCACCTAAATGCATACTCCACCTCCCTGTGATTTCTCCTTGGCTCTCTGTTGCAGTCCGCTCTAAAAAAAAGAGTCTGTCATCCAGCTGGAAGACTGTACAGTATCTGACATTTCACTTGTAATCCATGTTTCTGTAAGGCAAAGCACCGCACACGTCATCATCTCTTCTAAGGCGCCCGCTCTCAGATGAAGCAAATCCATCTTGTTGTCCAACGAGCAGACGTTCGACAGAAAGAGAGATGGCATCTGGAGTTTTCTGGCTTTAGTGTTAGCTCGTAGCCTCACCATAACCCCTGCCCGGTGTCCCCTCCTCTTAAGCCGGGAGCAACGCTTTCTCTTCTGCCCACTAGAATGCCTCTGCTGCAGCTTCCAGGTAGATGACTTTAAGATCTGCATTCTACCGAGGCTCCGTCTTTAGCTACGTGTTAAAGTGTACCTAGGTGTGGCAAGATGGCGCCAGTGTGTTGGGCGTCTTGTCTGCCACTCTGTCTTTTTTTATTATTATTGTTTCTATGCTTTTATGATGTGGACTCTCTACTGGTGTATGATCGCCAAACCCTTTTTGGGCTTCGTCTGCCTGCTGCTAATATTTTACATCATCATGAGAAGCACGATTCTTTGCCCCCGCTGTTGGCCGGAGTTCCATCATACCTGTGCCGGGTACCACACCCCCCTCGCCGGAGAAGACGTCACCGGCGTCGAGGTAAACGCGGTGGGCTCTTGGTGAAGCTGAGGACCATTTTGGCAAGTTCGCCGGGAGTATTCCTGTCCTAGATTGGATCATTTCCTGGTCTGCATGCTTCGCGCCGCTCCTTGGACCCTGTTGATTGCTGGCTGGTACCTGTTGTCGACTCGGATCAACACTTCCTTCCTCCACGTCTCACTCCTCCACATCTGCGCTGGCGAAGTGCCGACCTTGGAAATCTGCAACACTTTGCTCGGATTAATTCTCCTGCTGCATCGCCAGAACCAGTTCCTATCAGGATGGGTCTGGTAAACGCGAGATCTGTTGCAAACAAAACTTTTATTCTGAAGGATTTTTATTCGTCTCAGGGTTTGGACTTTCTCTCCGTGACGGAAACTTGGATTTCTTCGGGTGAGTCCAGTGTTTTCTCAGAACTTTTACCCCATGGCTGCTCATATTTTAATACTCCAAGGCTCTCGGGCCGTGGAGGAGGTTTAGCTGTCATTTATAAATCTTGTTTTGACTGTAAGCAGTTGTCCCCCCCGACTGCTTTTTCTTCGTTTGAACTGAGCATGTTTGAGCTCGGCTGCACTCCTCCACTTCTGTGCGCAGTCATCTATAGGGCTCCCAAGTACAATAAGGATTTCATACGGGACTTTTCTGATTTTTTGAGCGATTACATGTCCAAATATGAGCAAATTTTATTTTTAGGAGACTTTAATATCCCGGTGTGCAACCCTGGAAAGCCGCTGGTGAAGGATTTTTTAGATTTAGTGGATGCATTTGGTCTCACTCAATCAGTGAAGGGCCCAACGCATGAACGTACACACACCCTCGACCTTGTCTTATCTTATGGATTGTCTATTTTAAACTTGGAAATTGGTGATGCATTGTTTTCCGACCATATGCCAGTTTTATTTGATTTTATTCCTGTTTCTAAAGCTGTTAAACCCTGTGCTCCTGCTCGAAGCTGCCGTGTTTTTAACTCATCCACTGCTGCTCATTTTTCCACAGCCTTTAATAGTTTAAATTCACAGCTCTCTGTGTCTCTCAGCACTGAGGAGCTTTCACTACATTTTGATTCTTTATGCAACACTATTCTGAATGATGTGGCCCCAATTAAAACTAGGCGTTCAAAGCCTAAATCTGACCCGTGGTTGAGTGACCATACCCGTGCCATTAGGCAGGTATGCAGGAAAAATGAACGCAAATGGAGAAAGGATGGTCTCCAAGTCTCATTTGATATGGTGAGAGAGAGTTGGCGTCGCTATCAACAAGCTGTAAAAACAGCCAGAGCCAAATATTTCTCTGACATTATTGTTGCCAACTCTCACAATCCCCGTGTTCTTTATGATACAATCAACACGGTCCTAAATTCACATGAACCGGTTCCTATTGAAGCATCTAAAGAACTTTGTGATAAGTTCCTTCAATTTTTTTTGGACAAGGTTACGAACACGAGGGCTTGTATTTCTTTTCCTTCCCATGACCCTTCCATCCTGGTCCCCTGTCCTGCACTTTTTGATCATCTGGAGCCTATTTCTCTCTCCTACCTAGAGAAAATTGTCACCAGTATGAAACCATCAGGTTCCCCCCTTGATGTTGTACCTCCTTGTTTTCTTAAGGAGGTATTTTCTACAGTTGGCTCTTTTGTTCTAAATTTGATCAATAGCAGCTTAATGTTTAGCGTGGTGCCAGGCAATTTTAGACATGCTGTGGTTCAGCCATTATTGAAAAAACCTGGCCTTGATCCTACCTCTTTGTCCAACTTTAGGCCAATTTCAAAGTTACCTTTTATTTCAAAAATATTGGAAAAAGTTGTTTACACCCAGCTGAAGGACTTTTTGGATGAATTTAAAATTTTGGAGGTCTTCCAGTCTGGTTTTAAAACCTACCATAGCACTGAATCTGCTCTTTTAAGGGTTTTTAATGATATATTTTTATCGCTGGATTCTGGAAACTGTGTTTTACTTGTGCTTTTAGATTTAACAGCTGCTTTTGACACAGTCGACCATGAAATTCTTATCGCCAGATTGGAGCAATGGGTGGGCATCACTGGCTCAGCTCTGCAGTGGTTTAGGTCCTACCTTTCAAATCGAAGTTTCAGTGTGAAGATTGATAATTTTACCTCTGCATCTGCTGCCCTCCCCTGGGGTGTACCCCAGGGATCTATCCTTGGTCCTCTTCTCTTCTCACTTTACCTTCTGCCACTCGGTTCTATTTTCAGAAAGCATGGTGTGCAGTTTCATTTGTATGCGGATGACTGTCAAGTCTATTTTCCTGTAAAACAAAATGGCTCCACGCAGTCTCTTCTGGACTGTCTTGGTGACATTAGAGGGTGGATGGCGCTTAATTTCCTCCATTTTAATGATAAAAAGACCGAGGTTATGGTCTTTAAATCTAGTGCTCCTGACAGTCCCACCACTTTTGATTTTTCCTCTTTGGCCCCATATGAAAAGTCGATTGTGACAAATCTAGGAGTGAAAATTGACCCCTGCCTGAAACTGGACTGTCACATCAACAGCATGGTTAAGTCCTCGTTCTTTCATCTGAGGCGCCTGTCAAAAATCAAGCCCCTCCTTTCTAGACGCCACTTAGAGACAGTAATCCACGCTTTTATTACTTCACGCCTGGATTATTGTAACTCTCTTCTGATTGGAGTAAATAAGGCCTCGCTTTCTCGGTTGCAGCTGGTACAAAATGCTGCTGCACGATTTTTGACTGGTACAGGCAGACGTGAGCACATCACTCCAGTTTTAATGTCCCTTCATTGGCTTCCTGTCCAGTTTCGAATCCATTTTAAAGTTTTATTGTTTGTTTTTAAGTCTTTGAACGGTTTTAGTCCCTCTTATCTGTCTGAACTGCTTCAACTTTATGTGCCATCACGTGCTCTTAGATCCGCTGACCAGATGCTTTTAGCAGTCCCGAAAACCTTTTATAAGACCAGAGGAGACAGAGCATTTTCAGCTCTGGCTCCTAAATTGTGGAACGAGCTGCCACTGAAGGTCAGGCAGGCCCCATCAATATCTGTTTTTAAAACTCGTTTAAAAACACATATGTTTTCATTGGCTTTTAAACCAGAATGAGTTCACATCTCTGTTTTAATGTTGTATTATTTTACTTGTGATGTTCTGATATTTATATGATTGAGATTGATTGTTTTTATTGTTTTGTGCTTGTTTTTATTCTTGTACAGCACTTCGGACGGCTGCTGCTGTATTTTTAAGTGCTTTATAAATAAACTGGTATGGTATGGTATGGTATGGAGTGTAGCTTTGAGTTCGTTACTGATTTCTGCTATATTTTGTGGAAAAGCTGCTCCTATTCTCATCAATTCAATCCAACCATAGTTTACACACATAAACCGTGTGGAGTCAGGCACAGAGTCAATACCAAAACTTCTAAAAACTGGGACTGTACCGGGAGCCTGTGAAGCTACAATTGCTCTGAGCGCGGCCGTCTTACTGTTTGTGGAACAACAATGACAAATGATGTGGTGCTTTTGCCATCATTGTACCACGAACTTTAGCTCCCACTAGAGTGATTCACAGCTGGTATGAGGTTCAGAAACTCCAGATCTGAGGCTGTGGCTCTCAGTCAGAGGGTGGACAGTCGGAGGTTGGGGATTCAGGTTCTGCCTCAAGTGGAGGAATTCAAGTATCTTTGGTTTTGTTCTCAGTGAGAGAAAAATGAAGGTCAAAGTTTTTTTTATTGACATTCACATCATATGTGGTACATGAGGTGCAGTGGTGGGCCCCCCGACCGCTAGGTAGCGCTAATGCGCTAATCCGCTTATAGCGTAGCTAAATAATCTGTTAGCTTTACAGCGGATTGACTAAGTTTTATAATTCATAAGCGGATTTGTGCTATTTTTATTTAAAATGCAGTACCGCTAATAACTAATTATCTATCAGTAAAAACGAAATAACGTATTTACGAGCTCGGACGACAGCTAACAGACTATATCCTGTCAGCGCCGGATGTGGTCCGTGACAAAAAAGCGTCCCCCTCAGTCTCTTGGTGTGTGCTCTCTCTATAGCAGTTAGCAGCCAGTGTGTTACTCTGCAGCCTTATTGCTTGTTTTCGAAGAGTCAGACGAAGACTTTTTAACATGGAGGGTGAACTTGTGGATGTTTCTCAGCGGCCTACGCGACGCGTCTGGATTTAAAAAAAGAAGTTCGCCACATTAGCACTCTTCAAAATGGCGTCCGCGACGGCCAAAGAAGCCAGGATTTTACAACAAAACACGGTAAAACAATTATTTCTTTGCTGAGAAAAAATATATTTCATAGCTGACGTTATAGCACAAGTTTTTCTGAGCTTGAGAGTTTCACGAAATGGTCAAATCTGCTGGATTTAAAAAAAGTAGTTCACCATTAGGACTCTTCAAAATGGCGTCCGCGACGGCCACAGAAATTAAGAACATAAAATAGACAGGGCAGCAAACTTACATACTCAGGGAATCACAAGGAACTCAGGAGACAGAGGCAACAGGAGACAATGCCAGGACAATGATAAACACAGAGATACAGACTTATTTTTGATTTGATTTGATGTTCATTCATTCATTTTAAAAGAACAATACAAAACAGTTTCATCAGATACAAGGATGAATAGACTTTTAGCTGAATGGATGGATGAATAGACAGTTAGCTGGATGGCTGGATGGATGATCTTTAAAGACCGTGTAAAGTGAATTTCAACATTTTCTTCAATAAACATTATAAATGTCGTAATTGTAATCTTGTAAATGAGTAAAAAGTCTCAAAATTGTAGCTCAATTAATTTTGGAGTTATAGATCAAACTGTGTATAAACACATTTCTCTTTCAGGATTTTTTAGGCGTGGTTTAAATGTGACCGCGTTTCGTCACGCGGTCACAAGCCCCACCCCCTGCAGCTCCAGCCGTTATAAATGCGTTCTTCGGTGGAGCCGTTCACTCGCTACCGACCGTCTCCCTCCAGTACTGGCGTGCTGCTGGAGCGACCACATGCCACCTGCACCTCCGCGCACCTCCGCCCCCCCCCCCCCGCGCGCGCGCGCGTGTGTGTGGCGATCAGACCCCGCATGCATGTGACCGGGTCGCGCGCGCGCGCTGTGTGTGTGTGTGTGTGTGTGTGTGGCGATCAGACCCCGCATGCGATGTGACCGGTTCGGACCGCGAGTCCGCGTGTGTGTGATTAATAACACATATTTATGCCGTGTGACAAAATAAAAACACAAATTTAATTTCACTTTACACGGTCTTTAACAAGTTCTAAAATCATTAAAATTTAACCTCAGCTTGTGCCTCTGACCCAACAGAACCTCCTTCAGCAGCAGAACCCTCTGTGGTTCTCTGCAGGACTTCATCAGTCTCTCTCCTGGTTCTGGAGGAGTTCTGACCCACTCTTCTTTCCATTGTTGCTTCAGTTCTTTGAGGTTTCTGCTCAGCTCTCTGAAGGTCCCACCTTCAGGTTCAGGTTCTGGACTCTGACTGGGCCGTTGATTTGATTTGATGTTTATTCATTCATTTTAAAAGAACAATACAAAACAGTTTCATCAGATACAAGAATACAAGTAGGATAAAATGAAAGGAGCAGAAAGAAGATGAAATCTTATTATATCTGCCCCTTATTTCACAGTTTGTTCAACCAATGATAACCTTCAAACTACATCACAAAATGAATAAATCTACTAATTTATCTAACTGTAATACACAAACTACATCACAAAATGAATAACTCTACTTAATTTTTCTAACTGTAATACACAAACTACATCACAAAATGAATAACTCTACTTAATTTTTCTAACTGTAATACACAAACACACTAAGCTACATCATAAGTACAACATAAGTGTAATACACAAACACACTAAGCTACATCATATATAGTTTTTGAGCAAGTCCTTTTTGACCTTTTTCTTAAATGTATACATTGATTTTGCATTTTTAACATCACTCTCCAGAACATTCCACAATCCAACTCCCTGAATTGAGGTAGACCGTCCCTTTAAGCTGGTTCTGAATTGTGGTTTGATGAATATCTGTCCCTTTAAGATTGTAATAACTTTGTCTAAATTTCTTTGGATATTTAAAGGTAATGTGTTATTATGAGCCCTATACATAACTGATAAAATACTATATTCTACCAATTCCTGGAATTTCAATAAATTTAGCTGAAGAAACAAGGTGTTTGATGGGTGACTGAAATGTTTTCTGGTGATTACTCTTACAGCTCTCTTTTGTAAAATAAAAACAGGCTTTGTAATTGTTTTGCACGCTTTTCCCCAAACCTCAATACAATAGATTAAATGTGGAACAATGATTGTGTTATACAACATATACAGAGCTTTATCAATTAAAAAATCCCTGACTTTATATACAGGTACATGAACACACAGCATGACAATCACAAACACCTGGACAACAAAATGGAGGAGATAAGCAAGACAATTAACAGAGAGACCAGGGAGTGTAGGGATGGGGACCCACCACCTGAGAGCAACATGCTTACAACTGTTATCTTGAAGTTCTAGGGTGTAGAGAGCCACAGAAACGGTTATGGTAGGCCGGATTTGGCCCACGGGCCTTGAGTTTGACACATGCGATCTAGTGGTACTAAAAGTAACAAAAGAAGAAAAAAAACAGCCAAATATGTCAGCAGTTTAGCTAACAGACTTTGGAATGGGTACATTTTGTCCTTGTCAAACCTGTTGAAGAGAACCAAACTAAATACTCTGAAACTCAAACAACTTACTGTATAACAGTTCATGCACCGCTAGTTGGCAGTGTAGTGCAAATATTGCATAACTTGCTGCTACCAATTGTTGAATTTAATTAGCGGATTAGAATTAGATTCCCCTAATTTTCATAAGACATTAGTGCTTTTGAAATTGCGGACCTAAATAAATTAATTAGTGCTTTAGAAATAGTGGAACTAATTTTTGGATTAGCGTTGCCCACCACTGATGAGGTGGAAGAAATTTGTGTACACAGGGTCCTAGTTAAATCTAACAATAGTAAAAATATAAAGTGTAAAAAAATTGTAAAGATATCAACTAAGATATATGCTAAACTAAGGTCAAATGGTACATTAAAAGATCTAAGACATAATAATATAATGCAAAACAATAAATCGAACAACAGTAGCATGAACATGAGTCTGTGTGGGTGGATGCATATGAGTAAATGAATACAGCAGCATGAAATAATTAGCAGCATGAGATCGAAGCAGTTCAACAGACAGACCGGTGTAGCTTCTGCAGTATTGTGGACTCTGAGCCAGTTTGTTGTGCTGAAGAGGGAGCTGACATGTAAAATATTAATATAATAATAAACTTGATTTGTATAGCACCTTCCTATAATGCCTTGCAGTGACCAAGGTGCTTAACAGGATAGAAAAAATATAAAAACAGGTACAATAAATCAGTGAAAATAGAAATAAAAACACAGCAATAAAAGGAGGCAATGGAAATAAAAATGCTACATACTAAAATACCAAAGTAATAAAAGTTACACACTGAAAGCTTTTTTGAACAAGTGGGTCTTCAGTCTGGTTTTGAACAGAGTCAGATCAGAGGTGGCATGCAGCTCAAGGGGGAGACTGTTCCAGGCTTTTGGGCCGGCAACAGAAAAGGACCGGTCTCCCCATTGTTTGTACCTTGAGCGAGGCACCTCCAGCAGGTGTTGACTGGCAGATCGTAAAGCTCTGCTGGGCTGATGGGCTTTCAAAAGTTCTGAGATGTACAGAGGTGCAAGTCCAGGTGCAACTCGGTCTACATTCCTACTTCACCTCTGGTCCTGGATTCTTGTTAGAGACTGAAATAATTAGATCCTGAATCCAGGAGGTCTGAATGTGTTCTCTCTGGACTCTCTTTAGAGATGGGGTGAGAAATTCAGTTCTTCAGGAGAAACTTGGAGTAGAACCTCTGCTCCTCCACATCCAGAGGAGACAACTGAGGAGGTTCAGACATCTGGTCAGGATGGACCCTGGATGCCTCTTGAGGGAGATGTTCTGGACATGTCCAACTGAGAGGAAACCTGCTGGACCTAGGACATGCAGGAATGTATGCCTCTCAGCTGGTCTGGGAACACCTTGGAGTCCTCCAGAAGTGCTGGAAGAGGTGGCTGAGGAGGGAGAGAGATCTCAGCCTCCCTGCTATGATGCTGTCCCAGTGACCCGAGTCCAGGACCAGAACCAGAGGATGGATGGATGGATGGATGGATGGATGGGTAGAGAACCCAATGTGGCGAGTCAAACTGTCAACCCATGAATGAAAATGAATTTACTCAAAGCTTGAATTTTTTGTTGTGGTTGAATAAATAATGACTCGATAGAATATGTTGGGTTTTTTGTGTTCATTCATTTTAGGTAAAGGATTGAAAGAAGGCAGGCCTCAGTTTTTTCCCTGGCTGTTGGTTCAAGAACAACATTAAACCTCCTTGTTTGGTTCTGTCTGCAGGGAAGAATGGCCACTGAGGGGAACTGGTGGTGGCATCTGGCGTGTTGTGTTCGAGCACAAATGCTGGGCTGCAGGCCGGCCAAGGAAAGGGAGACTGAGGAGACATGGAGGAGGAGAGAAGGAGATTGATGAGGGAGGTTCTGTGGTTCAACTGGTCCAGCATCACAATGAAGCTCGGGTCCAGACAGAATACTGATGAGGGAACCCGCCACCCCCACCCATCTGCACTCCACACCCAGTCTGCCTGCTTTTTCTGGATTCTCACTTTCTATCCTCTACTGTTCACCATTTTCCCCTTGCCTCTCCCCAGCCAGTTTCATCACCCCCCTCATCTCGTTCCGTCTTTTCCTGTCTCGGTACTGTCCTCGGATCATTGATGAAATGGCGGCTGCTGGGAAATTGGTTGTGCCTCTGCAGTGTGTGGGTGTGTGGGGAGGGGGGGAGCGAGGCAAGAAAAAGGCAGTATATTAACGAGACATTAACAATACTTTTTAAAGTTCTCATAAAAAGCAGCAGTAGCAGGTGACAAGCCGATGACCAGGACTGTAAAGTGCTACCTGAACCAGAAACCCTGGCTGAATGCAGAGGTTTGTACCCTGCTGAAAGCCAGGGATAATGACTTCTGGTCTGGCAACTCACAGGAACTGGGGAGGACAAGGAAATAGCTGGCTGCTGGTATTAAGAGGGCCAAAGCATCATATGCACAGAAGATCCAGGGACATTTCTCACAAGAACCAAGGAGCATGTGGAGGGACATTAAGTGCATAACAGACTATAAAAGCAGGGGTGCATTATGCCCTTAGGACCCATCACTGCTTGATGCTCCCAACAGGTTATATACACGTTTTGAAGACCCCAACAGACCACCCAGCACCAGACTCACCTCACCACAAGAAGAGGAGTTCCTCAGCATGACCTCAGCAGAAGTAAGGACAACCTTGAGGAGGATTAATCCTTACAAAGCAACTGGCCCAAACAACATCCCGGGGAAGGTGGTGAAAGACTGTGCCGATAAGCTCTGCAAGGTGCTGGTCAACATATTTAACACCTGTCTCATTCTGGCAACTGTTCCCACCTGCCTGAAGACTGCCACCATCAACCCAGTTCCTAACGCTAAATGGTCTGAAGTGACTGGTCTGAATGAGTTTCGGCCAGTAGCCCTTTTGTTTAGAGAGTCAGAGAGTCTTTATTGTCATTTGCACCGCATGTGGTACATGAGATGAAAACGAGATTATGTACACGAGGTCCCAGTTACATCCAACAACAAATGAAAGAGAAAAACAGTAATAACATCTAGAACTAACTAAGAAAAACATCAACTAGTAATACACTAAGCCTAATATAGTGGGAATAAACAGCAGCACGAACATGAGTTTGTATGAGCAGATGGTCACAGATGAACACAGATGAACACAGCAACAAGAAAACAGATCAGCATCAGCATGATGTGATATTTTGCAGTGTTTATTTTTATTTATTTATTTATTCATGAGTCTAACAGCCTCAGGGTAGAAGCTGTTCCTCAGTCTAGTGGTTCTACACTTGATGCTCCTCAACCTCCGTCCTGAGGGGAGTGGGGCAAAGAGTGAGTGTGCTGGATGAGTGAGGTCTTTCATGATACAGGTGGCTCTTTTCCTGCATCTGGAGGTGTAAATGTCTGTGATGGTGGGGAGACTGACTCCAACAGACTTCTGTGCAGCCTTCACCACTCTCTGCAGAGCTTTCCTCTCTTCAACTGTGCAGCCTCCATGCCACACGTTGATGCTGGAGCACAGGATGCTCTCCACTGCACTAAAACGTGCATGTTAGGCTGATTGGTAACTTTGAATTGTCCCTAGGTGTGAGAGTGAGTTTGTCTAATTTGTCTCTATGTGTCCCTGTGATGGACTGGAGACCTGTCAGGTGTCCCCCGCCTCCCGCACAGTGATAGCTGGATGTACCATTGACCTCCGCGACCCGAAAAGGAAGAAGTGGGTAAAAGATAATGGATGGATGGACAGAACAAATTTTGTTTTCACAAATGCTCATAGTATATTTACATGTACTGACTGACACACGTTTGATATTTAATATCTATATAGACCAAAGGGTTCTGGAGTCAGATGAGTCCATCTGTCCAACAGGTGCAGCTTGGACCAAACTGGGTCCAGTAGGACCGTGGTCTCAACACAGCAGCTGATCTTCAACAGAACCGGTCTCGTGGACTTGTCAAGAGCAGTTTAATGGACTTTGAACATATTCATCTTCACACAGCCTGAAAAAACAACATCATCTAGACATTCTTCTTTTAGCCAGATCTAGTTTAAAGCGTTTAATTGTACTGTACATGTTTGTTTCCTTGGAAGCGTTTTGTCATATGTCTATAAACTTTAATCACGAGGCTGAACAGTTTTTTTTTTTCAAGTTTAATGGAAAAAAATAAAGAATTCTGATGCAGTTCTTGTTTATTATATCAACAGTTAATGTTGTGCACAAACCGTCACGGGGACAAATCAGATCAGTCTAACAACCCACAACTGTGGTCCAAATGGACCGCCTCAAGAGAAAATGGGGAACTCAGCATGGCTGATAGTGATACGTATTCTTAAAGCGTCCCTGACATGATTTTTTTTACTATGCATAAAATTGCTCAACATAAATATCTTGTATCATTCAGCTATGTTCGTTTTTGCAAACAAAATGATAAATCAATTAAATTTTGCTTTAAAGGTGATTTTAAACTTTGCGCCGTGTTTAATCACAGGAAAATCGATTACACACGAAGGCAACATCTGTGACGTAAAATCGGGCAGAGGGCTCTGGTCTCTTTAATAGCGGACAATTTAAAACTTGACGAATTTAGCAATCTATGTGAAGATTTGAGTTATCTGTCCGAGGGGGACAGCTTTGTTTGTTTAGTCCAGTCTTGAAGAAGTATTTCATCTTTTGGTAAAGTGAAAAGGCTCACTTGTTCACTGATGATATTAGAACACCCAAATGCGACACAACGTAACGGCGTTTTTCAAGTAAAAAAACAAAAACGCGATCTTCAGGCGAGCGGCAGACACACGCGCACTGACAAGCCCAGGGCTCTGCCCGATTTTACATCACAGATGTTGCATTCGCTTGTAATCGGATTTCCCATGAATAAACACGGCGCAACGTTTAAAATCACTTTTAAAGTAAAATTAAATTGATTTATCATTTTGTTTGCAAAAACGAACATAGTTGAATGATAAAAGATATATATATATATTGAGCAATTTTATGCATAGTAAAAAAATCATGTCAGTGAGGCTTTAAATTATTTTTGTCGTTCCTCCGCATCCAAACGACTGAAGTGCTTCGTCCGGTCAGGACTCAGGCATCTTGTTCGCCACCCTTTGGAGGTTTTCCAGGCACGGCCCACAGGGAAGAGGATCTGGGGCAGACCCAGAACTCTCTGCAGGTCTGGGAACACCTCAGGGCCCCCCAGGAGGAGCTGGAGAGTTTCTGGGGAGCCCAACATGAATCAGCCATGATGGATTTTATTTATTACGTGAACCACTTTAAGCTTTATTCGTGTGTATGAAAGTTGTTTTACACGTTGTAAATAAATACTTGCACAGTAAAATTTCGTTTCAGCGGTGGGCTTGTGTCCAGCTGTGACATCACATCTGATCTGTCTGAAGTTAAAAACATCAGCTGGGGCGTTAAACTCATGAACACGCAGACACATTCAACGAGACACAAACGAAGAGATGACATGTTTATTCAATGTTGCTTCCAGTAATTATACTTTGGGTTAATGTGTTTTATAACAAGAAAAACAACAGATTATGGTTAATAAAGTAATAAAAGCAGCACAGCAGGCTCTTAACAAGCTTCTTCTGGGGAGACGAGTGAAGTTAAGTGACAACGCTGCGACACGAAGCAACACCAGTGATCAGGTTTCTAAAGAACACTAACTTTTTTAACCAAAAAAATACAGGAACGATAACGTGTTGTGTCGATTATTCAGCTGCTTTTAGTTTGAAGGACCAGTGGGTTCATGTTGGAGGAAACTGAGGACAGCAGGTGAATTATGCACGAAGGGTTTGAACTCAGCTGTTGAGAGCTAGTTGTAGACCTCCAGCCTGTGTTGTTCCACCGCACCATGAATCTGTAGTTGCTCCAGGAACTCATCGACTCTTCTGCCCAGTCTGCTCCAGTCTTGGGCTCTGATCCTCTCCAGCGCCTTGATGCTGTTCTTCCGGGAGAAGGACTCAACGTCTATGGCTGCAGCCTTCATGTGATAATCCACCGACGCGTTCCTGTCGCAACGATCAAAGTTGAGGTATTTTGCGTAGCTGTTGTAGACCCTCTGTCTGTCTGCAGGATCCTGAACGTTGCTCAGCAGCTCCTGGTAAATCTGCTCTGCTCTCGCCAGGCCCTGAGCAGACTTCGCCTGGACGCTTGCGAGGTCGAGCTTCTTCGTCAGAGAGTGAGGGTAAAGAGAAACGACCTCCTCGTGCAGGTCGATGGCTCGGTCGAGCCTCCTTGGGTTTGGGTGTCGGTCGTTGGAATGGAGGATTTTCCACTTGTAGCAGATCGCGGCGCATCGCTTCAGGTAACGCGAGTCCGGATGTTTGCCTAGGGCTTTTTCAGCCAAATGAATGGGCTCATAGAAGTCGTTCATTTCTCTGTACACCCTCAGAAGTACTTTCAGGCCGCCGTAGCTGCTGACAGGGTTCAGTAAGATCTTGACTGCCAGCTTGTCAGCTTCATCTCTCACTTGCTCTCCTCTCTTGGCGCTTTGCTTCAGCTCAACAGCGGCGAGGTACAGGTTCTCCGGATCCTCCTTCCTGGCAACGCTCATGTCCTCCCAGATATCGTCGCTCAGGCCCGTCTCGCTGTGCTTGAAGACGTTCACCAAGGCCAGCACGCGGCTGGTCTGCCAGTGCACCATGACCGGCTCCATCCTGAAGGCTTTCTGGAAGTAATCTGCCGCCTGCAGCTTCTGCTCTTTGTCAAAGTGCATCAGGGTCCAGGCCTTCTCAGCGCAGACTTCCGGGTGGAGCTGTTCTTTGATGGGAGGCGGGTATTTCTTCAGCAGGGCGTCAACCTTTGACAGGAAGTCCTGACTCTTCTCATTTTCACCCGTATGATGGTGCAGCCACGCCAGATTCCCGTAGTTCACCATCAACCAGGGACCCTCGTGGGTGATGTTCACCTGCTGGAAGGCTTCAGTGGCCCTGCTGAAGAAAGCCTGGGCCTCTTCGAAGGAGCCCAGCTTGTACTGGATGAAGCCCTGCAGGTTGTAAATGTGACCCAGCCAGATGTTTCCCTCCTCTGTGACGATGTCCTCCAGGTTGGCCTTCAGACTGAACAGTTTGGGTCTGCTGGGGTCCAGATCCCAGGTGAAGTGGCTCTGCAGCGCCTTCAGTTTGGACTCCAGATTCTCAGCAGCACTGATGGGGGGAAGAAAAAAACAACAACATTTTAAAAAGATTAATCCCAGGGGTGATTTAATCTGCTGTAAAGAGGATTACAAATCCAGAAAGAAGGAGGAGAGGAAGAGTAAATCCAGAAGAACTGAGGAGTTACCAACTTATTACCAAAACCGTGCAATCTACAACAGAAAGCTGCTTATCTTCTGTAAAATGCACCAAACAAGAAGAAATAAATATAACATGTGGTTACATAAATAAAACCTGAGAATCAGAAATCTTATAATAAAAGGAGGTAAAAATAGAATAAAAGAGTTTCCAGTGGTGGGATGTAACTAAGTACAAGTACTTTATTACTGTACGTAAATACATTTTTCATGTATCTGTACTTAAGTAGAATTAAATGTGGGTACTTTTACTCCACTACATTTTACATGAAGAATCTGTACTTTCTACAACATGTACACTACATTTCTATAATGTGTTGAGCTACAAGTTACATTCACGTTGCAGTTTTTTGATTTGTCATTAGTTTGAAAGTAACTGATGTCGAGAGTTGGTCCATTGAATCACTGCAAAGTGGACAGGTAACATTAGACCTGCCTTCAAGAAGAGCTGGACCAGTGACGTATATTCTAGTATATATGTCATTGAGCTGGGAGCACCCACAGCACCACTAACACACCCAAAATGGATTCCACCACAGAGATTCAGGCAGAAGATACACACCACCCATGGCCTTATTGAAAGACTATTGAAATATTATTGAAAGACTGTTCAGTACAGCAGGACAGATTCTCTCCCAAAAGAGAAAGACTGGATTAAAAAAAACTTTGAAAACTAACTTCTTCTGAACTTGGAACAGGAAATTCTTGCTGCAATATTAAAATGTGTCAGTTCATGGGATGTTAGTACAGGAGACAAGAGATGTCTCCAAATGGCTCAACACTCGAGTCAAAGTTTTGAAAATGGTGTTGGGAAAAATATTGTTCACTATTGACCCATTACAAGGTTGACTAGACAGTATTTTAGCTAGAGTTGATGACAAACTGGAGTTGAAATGATCAGATGTTCCTTTGTTAGTTCTACTGCTCCTTTTTTCAGGCAGACAACTTTTTACTTACCGGTAAATGTTTTTACTGCAGTTAAAACGACACGTTTGTTTTGCTTTTGTGTTAAATAAAAACTTTCAAAGGTATAATCATTACAGTTTCTTATTTTGCTTAATGTCATTTAACTCTGGATGTCATCCTTGAAATACTGACACACATAATCACAAGTCCAAGTGTGAACTGTGTCACAGAGTAAACACAATAAAAACATCCATTATCTGCATGGTTCATTAAACTGGAACAACACTATTAATGTATTACAGAAAATATACATACATTACGCACACTTAATGATATTGTAGACCATTGCATTAGGTAATACATTCAGCAAGTACTTTTACTTTAATTCTTTGTATTTTTTTGGTTAAAAAAGTTAGTGTTCTTTAGAAACCTGATCACTGGTGTTGCTTCGTGTCGCAGCGTTGTCACTTAACTTCACTCGTCTCCCCAGAAGAAGCTTGTTAAGAGCCTGCTGTGCTGCTTTTATTACTTTATTAACCATAATCTGTTGTTTTTCTTGTTATAAAACACATTAACCCAAAGTATAATTACTGGAAGCAACATTGAATAAACATGTCATCTCTTCGTTTGTGTCTCGTTGAATGTGTCTGCGTGTTCATGAGTTTAACGCCCCAGCTGATGTTTTTAACTTCAGACAGATCAGATGTGATGTCACAGCTGGACACAAGCCCACCGCTGAAACGAAATTTTACTGTGCAAGTATTTATTTACAACGTGTAAAACAACTTTCATACACACGAATAAAGCTTAAAGTGGTTCACGTAATAAATAAAATCCATCATGGCTGATTCATGTTGGGCTCCCCAGAAACTCTCCAGCTCCTCCTGGGGGGCCCTGAGGTGTTCCCAGACCTGCAGAGAGTTCTGGGTCTGCCCCAGATCCTCTTCCCTGTGGGCCGTGCCTGGAAAACCTCCAAAGGGTGGCGAACAAGATGCCTGAGTCCTGACCGGAC
>JBBPBX010067250.1:0-11841 GCA_038048925.1 Garcialebias charrua
TGTATATGTATGTATATATATATACTGTATATAGATCTTCACTTTAATCAACTCCTACTATTCTGGCGGGAAGCACCCAACCCGCCTTATATATCAACCCTCTCACAATACAACATCCGGTCCTCTGGACCTTTCACAATAAAACATCCGGTAACACATTCGGTCCACTGGGTGTGAGTAGAGCCCCCTAGTGGTCCACCACACACGCCCCCCCAGAACACCCAGTAAGGTCCATCACTAGTCCAGCATTTTAGGTTTGATCAAACGACCAGAACGGCTGAACCTGGGCCCTGCAGAACCAGTCTGATGAAGCGGAGGGTGACGAGGAGGGGCTGCAGAAGATTCGGGCTCCAATGGTCGTTGAGAGTCTCTGGAAGGAGGACAGCAGTCCGTTAGCAACGTGGCTGGAGGTCTGCCCCTGCGAGGAGCCTGGGCCACAACAACCTGATCATCTGACACAACATGAGCTGGTTTAAGCCTATCGATACAGACAGTATCAGTACGACCCCCTAAATCTAAAAGGAAGTGTTTTGGACCTGGTTGAAGAACCCAAAACGGTCCATCATACAAAGGCTGTAGTGGTGTCCTGTGTGCATTGTGTTTGACAAAAACAAATTTAGAGGACTCCAGACTCTTAGGTACAAATGACTGCGGTAAACAATGGTGTACCGGGCCGGGGACACAAACAGAGCCCTCCCTGAGATGAAAGATGAAGCAACGGTGGAGCGAACTGTGGTGGGGGAACCTCAGGTAAAAACTCACCGGGGACACGCACAGGCTGACCGTAAACCAGTTCAGCCGGGGAAAAGCTCAGGTCCTCTTTGGTTGCGGTACGTAAACTCAACAAAACCCAGGGAAGACGGTCAATCCCAGGGACGGCTGGTATAAGTGGGCTAGTAGGGCTAAGCCCTACCTGGTATTCACAGGTTAAACATTATATAATTATATAATTATATAATTATAAACAATTTATAAATAACAACTTAAAAATAAACAGAATTTAAAAATAATGTGTATTTTTTAGTGAAAATTACAGCAAAAACTGGTGCTAAACCATCTGGGGTTGTCCTGCGGGGCTAACTTTTCACAGCCCATTTTAATTCAATGGCCCTCATGCACAAACCGTTCGTACGCACAGAATTGTGCGTATACTGTGCGTGCGAGTGATTTGGGATCATTTGTGGCATCCAACAATGTTTTCGTATCCTAGGATTTTTTTCAGATACGAACAGAATCTACGTGTGGTCCAGACCTGTCGTATATTTTAGGAGCGTCAGTCTGCTGTCATCCAGACTGCCTTTTCTCCACTAATAACTTTATATTTCGTTATTTAGAAAATATTTCGAGTTTAAACAATTAAATGCAACCACACATATTGGTTTAATTAAAGCGGCATCAACCCCCCCCCACGTCCACCACCTTGCGCGACCCGCGCGCGGCCCCCGCCCCACTCATGTCGACCACCCGGTGTGCCACGCAACGCGCCCCCACTCATGTCGACCACCCGGTGTGCCACGCAACGCGCCCCCACTCATGTCGACCACCCGGTGTGCCACGCAACGCGCCCCCACTCATGTCGACCACCCGGTGTGCCACGCAACGCGCCCCCACTCATGTCGACCACCCGGTGTGCCACGCAACGCGCCCCCACTCATGTCGACCACCCGGTGTGCCACGCAACGCGCCCCCACTCATGTCGACCACCCGGTGTGCCACGCAACGCGCCCCCACTCATGTCGACCACCCGGTGTGCCACGCAACGCGCCCCCACTCATGTCGACCACCCGGTGTGCCACGCAACGCGCCCCCACTCATGTCGACCACCGTGTGCCACGCAACGCGCCCGCGCAACCACGCCACGCGCCCCCACCCCGCGCCACTCATGTCGACCACCGTGTGCCACGCAACGCGCCCGCGCAACCACGCCACGCGCCCCCACCCCGCGCCACTCATGTCGACCACCGTGTGCCACGCAACGCGCCCGCGCAACCACGCCACGCGCCCCCACCCCGCGCAACTCATGTCGACCACCGTGTGCCACGCAACGCGCCCGCGCAACCACGCCACGCGCCCCCACCCCGCGCAACTCATGTCGACCACCGTGTGCCACGCAACGCGCCCGCGCAACTGTCGGCACGCCACGCACACACACACACACACACACACACACACACACACACACACACACACACACACACACACACACACACACACACACACACACACACAGCGCTGCTGCAGAGACCCAGGGGAGAAGAAAGGCGAAACAGCTTGTCTCATGTCATTTTTAATATAAACTGCCTGTTGACTGTGGGCGCTCACTGATGTCATCTGTATTCTGTGTGGGTCTGCGCTCAGATCCGGGGCTGACACTATGATCAAAGGCGAGTCAATTTTAATTCGCCAAACGCGTTTGTGTGTTTTCTGACGCATAAAAGCCGGAATGAATGGACACTTCCTGCTCGCGGTGGCAGGAAACTATATCCTTATATGGTGTTTTGAGGGGTGGGAATTATGTAAATAACCTCTCGCGTGCACGAGCACGTGAATAGAACAGGTGGGATTCATCATTATTTACACAGCTCATATACACACATTTCCTGACTATAGAAGACGTTGTTGGATCTGACGTGGCATGTTCGTACGAACGCTTCGTACGAACAAAAGTAGGAGGAAGTTAGGATAAGAATACGAACATTTTTGTGCATGAGGGCCAATGTCTCTGTGGTTCAGAATGATTGACATGTGTCTCTCGCCACGCCCCCTCAGTTTGCGGCTCATTGGGGCTAATTCTGATCAGCCCAGGATCAGCCCAATGCCACAGAAATAAACCAGTTAATAGGGTGGACGTACAATAACGTGCTTCAAGCCCAAGTTTATGTGGGTGTGGTTTAGTGTAGGTAGTGGTACCATGGCAAGCAAGATTAAAATTACTACTAATTTTATTTCCTCATGCATCGGGTCGGGGAGAGATAAAAAAAAAAAAAGACACCTGACCCAGTCTGACAAATGTACGGATGGAGCGAGGAGGAAGTGTTGTCTAGCTTCAAAAACACGGTAAAAACAATTGTTTGTTGCTAAAAATTATAGCAAAGATGTGTCTGAGCTTAACCTTTCCTTAATAAATTCACGAAATGGTCAATTATCAGCTGGATTTAAAGTAGTAGTTCGCTATGTGCACGCGCACACGCGCGGGTGGGACGGTGTGTGGGACGGTGTTCTGCACGCGCGCGGATGGACAGAACCGTCCCACACGCGCGCGGGTGGACAGAACGTGGGACAATGTGGGACGTGTTCTGTGCAGCGGGATGGAGCTGGCTGCACAGAACAGTGGCGGAGCTAGACTTTTATTGCTGGGGGGGGCGAGGGGGGGCCAAGGCTATGGTAAGGGGTCCACTTACAGTGGTAAAAATAGACTTGTCCCAACTTTTTTGGGATTTGTTGACACTATGAAATTTTGAAACAACATATTTTTTCCTTAAAATGATACATTCTCTCAGTTTAAACTTTTGATCTGTGATCTAAATATTTTTAAGTTTAGAAATCAAGTCTTTTCATTTATTTATTTATTTATTTATTTATTTATTTAAATTTTATTCATTTCATTAAAATCAAGTAACAACTCAAAAAAATAAAAAAACATACATTCAAAATAAAATGAAAGGTAGCAGATGAAGAATAATCTTATAATCTCTGCCCCCTTTTTAGTTGGATGAAAAAGGTTCTATTTAAGCTTGGCTTTTGGTATTCTTGGTGGTTGGTTGTTTTACGCTTGTCTTTGTGCTGAAAAAGGACATAATGTCAATTTACAGTGGGTTTTCTTTATTTCACATTGATGCCTCTGTTGTTGGAATCCAACCTGCAGCATTACATGTATGTGTACATTATACGTGTGTGTGTGTGTGTGTGTGTGTGTGTGTGTGTGTGTGTGTGTGTGTGTGTGTGTGTGTGTGTGTGTGTGTGTGTGTGTGTGTGTGTGTGTGTGTGTAAATTAGCCCACCCTAAAAATATCACCACCAGCCGCCACCGGTCAATGCAGCGCGAAGTGCAGCTTTCAATGATCTGTGAAACCGTTCACACAAACCATTAGCTTGGGGGTTGTAAGCGGTGGTCCTGTGAACGTTAGTCCCCAGACCCTTGGCCATGGTAGACCAAAGCTCAGAAACAAACTGCGGGCCCCTGTCCGATGTAATGTCTGAAGGGGGGCCAAAACGCGCAACCCAGGTAGACAAAAATGCCCGGGCCACCACTGCAGATGTTGTGGATGTCAGAGGAACCACCTCAGGCCACCTGGTGGTCCGGTCTATCATAGTCAGTAGATGAGTAAAACCTTGTGATGGAGGCAGAGGGCCCACCAGGTCTACGTTGTAGTGATACACCTAGCCTCTGATATTTCTGTCTTGACCTTCAAGTACACCTCTCTACACCTCTCTGAATCACTCAGTGTTACACTTGCTTGAACCTCAAGGAGACAGATGGACACTTATATATGCACGTGGTCAAAGCGCCGACCTGGGATGGAGAAGGGTTCCAAAGGTGCTTTGGTGTGCCTGTTAACCTTAGCACGCTGGCATGGGACACACGCTGCTGCCCACTCCTTAACTGCTTTACGCAGACCGGGCCAAACAAACTTTGAACTGACCAGTTTCACAGAGGCTCTAACACCTGGATGAGAAAGGGAATGTAAGGAGTCAAAAACGCGGCGTCGCCATGAAACTGGAACCAGAGGGCGGGGCCTGCCAGTAGAAACGTCACAGAGCAGGAGAGGACCTCCGTCATTCACCTGCCGTTCCTCCAACTCGAGGCCTGTGGGCCCGGACTGGAGCTCGAGTATTTCTGCGTCGCTACGTTGGTCCGCAGCCATAGCAGAAAAATCGATGCCAACGTACACGGGAGAGATCAGCACCCGGGAGAGACAGTCGGCCACCACGTTGGATTTGCCAGCCACATGCTGAATGTCTGTAGTAAATTCAGACACCGCTGCGAGGTGGCGTTGCTGGCGAGCAGACCAGGGGTCAGAAATTTTCGACATAGCAAACACCAAGGGTTTGTGGTCAACATATGCAGTGAACCGGCGGCCCTCCAGGAAAAACCTGAAATGGCGTGTGGCCAGGTAAAGCGCCAGCAACTCTCTGTCAAAAACACTGTATTTCAGCTCATTGTCCCGCAGCGTACGGCTGAAAAATGCAAGCGGCTGCCAAACCCCGGAAACCTGCTGTTCTAACACAGCCCCCACCGCAACATCAGATGCGTCTGTTGTCAAAGCTATTTGTGCCGCTGGGGATGGATGGGCCAAAAGGGCAGCAGTGGCCAGTGCAGCTTTAGCATCACCAAATGCCTGTAGGCGTTCTGGTGTCCAGTCAACACTGTCGTTGGGCTTTTTCTTTTTCAGCGCTCCATAGAGCGGTCGCAGCAGTTGTGCTGCCCTGGGGAGGAAACGGTTATAGAAATTAACCATTCCCAAAAATTCTTGTAGCGCTTTAACAGACTGGGGCTGTGGGAAATCGGACACCGCCTGCACTTTGTTTGGTAATGGGACAGCACCACTGCAGAAATGCGGTGGCCCAAAAAGTCAATGACTGGCAGCCCAAACTGGCATTTCGCTGTATTTACAATCAGGCCATGTGCTGCTAGGCGCTGAAAAACCTCACGGAGGTGGGACATGTGCTGTTCAGCCGAGCTGCTAGCCACCAGGATGTCATCCAGGTACACAAATACGAAGGACAATCCCCTTAGGACTGAATCCATCAACCGCTGAAACGTTTGTGCTGCACCTTTAAGACCAAAAGGCATGCGCAAAAACTCAAACAGGACGAAAGGCGTGATAACAACGGTCTTAGGGACTCTTCCACATGCACAGGAACCTGGTGGTACCCCCGTACTAAATCTACTTTAGAAAAAATGGAGGTCCCATCCAGGTGCACCGAAAAATCCTGGATGTGGGGGATGGGATAACGATCGTTCTCTGTGATGTTATTAAGGCGGCGGAAATCCAAACATGGTTGCCATTTGCCGTCTGCCTTGGGCACCATGTGGAGGAGGAAGGCCCACGGACTGTTTGAACGCTGCACGATGCCTAAACGCTCCATGTTAGCAAACTCTTCCTGCGCGATTGCTAGTTTAGTAGCATCGAGGCGGCGTGCACGTGCGAACACCGGGGGGCCCGTTGTGGGAATATAATGTTCGACCCCATGTTCTGTGTTTGTGTTGGCAAAATTAGGAACAGTCAGTGAGGGGAACTCAGACAATAAACGCTGAAACACATTACCCGAAGCTAAAAAGTTAGCATGCATTAAAGGCCCAGCTCCTCGCGTCGCACAAGGCAGTGACGAAAAAGACACAGCGTCGATCAAACGTCTGTTAGCCACATCAACAAGGAGCCCGTGAGCACAAAGAAAATCAGCCCCTAAAATAGGAACTGAGCTCGCAGCTATCACAAAGTTCCACTGGAAGTCCCGTTCATGGAAACAAACAGTCACCAACCTTTCACCAAACGTCTTGATGGGAGAGCCATTAGCCGCGGTTAGCTGCGGCCCGCAGCCTTCTGCCAACCTGTCGGAGCCAGTCGGGGGAACGAGGCTCTTCTGCGAACCAGAGTCCACCAGGAACCGCCTCCCCGACCTCGAGTCCTCGATGAAAAGCAGCCTTTCCTTGTCGCCAACGGCCGCGACTGCTAGCGGCCGCTGGCGTTCTCGTTTCCCTGCGGCTTGAAGCTGCACGGCGGGATGCATCGTCGTGCTTTGGCGCCAAAGCGCTGGTGGTAGAAACAAAGGGCGGCTCCTGTCCGCCTGCGGGTAGCGACCCCTGCTACGACCGATGGCTCGTCCGGCGCTGAGGGCGTTGCTTGAAACTCGGGCGCTGCTGGAGATCCGGGGACCGCCGCCTGGACCGCGAAGGTCCTCGCAGCCAGCAGGATGCGGTCGGCTTCGTCGGCCAGCGAGCGGTAATCCTTCTGCTGCAGAAACGGGGAGTTGGCCAGGGCGGTGCGCACTGGAGCCGGGAGCTGGCGGAGGAAGAGGTGGAGGAAGAGAAACTCACAGTCTGCTGATCCCCTCAAAGACAACATGCCTTCCATGAGCTCAAGAGCTGTGCCATCGCCCAAACCGGAGAGGGAAAAAAGTTTCTCAGCGCGCTTCGCGTCTGAAAGTGAGTGTTACGACCGGTGAGGATCAAAACATATTTAATGGACACAGGACACAAGGAAAAGGTTTAACATTAATTTATTAAAGGAACAAGGTCGTCTGTAGGAGGGGAACCACCTCCAGCTTCTCCAGGCGTCCCACGTCCTAAAAAAAAAAGAAAGTTCAACCGAAAGGTGGGTTTGGATAAAGCGGCCAAAAGGAAAATAAAGCTGCCCAACAGAGCCAACTCTATACAGAGCCGGCGAACCCTGTTAGACAGCGGGCTACCTCTACCAAAACTCTAGGCCTACAGGATGTAAAACCAAAAGAATAGCGAAAACTAGACTACCGCTTTACCCAACCAAAAGTAATGAAAGGAATTATGTTACAACAAAAAAAAGGCACGAGCCCCCACACACAGCTGCCTCTATGATAGACAGCCACCAGAGCCCTCAGACTCTGAGACTCAAAAACCTCCAACACTTCAGCTCAGGTCCTCTACTCTGGGTCACCAGAGTCCACACAAGCACAAATGTACTCTACTAACCCACTCCAGAATGAAGTGTACCAACAATCACTGTCTATCTAGTGATCAACACAACCTGGGAGGGTGGAGAAACTCCCAGTCTACCAAACAATCACTGTCTAGTGATCAACAAAACCTGGGAGGGTGGAGAAACTCCCAGTCTACCAAACAATCAAGCAGCAGACTTCCACTGCTGACTGTAATATTATTTTAATGTCCTCTAAACACCAAAACCTCACATACCTGCACACACCTCCTCTATTCTCCACTAACCATCCAAACCTCCACTAACCATAACCTCCACACATTCTGGCTTGAGCTCAGTGCATTTAAAGGGAGAGAGAGAGAGTCAGCAGGTGTTGCAGCTCAGCTAATCAAGCCTGATTGAAGCTGAGTAAAAAAAAGTGCAGCAGGAGTAGGCTGCAGACAGCAGGTGACCAAAAATCCCTTCAGGATACATAACATTCCCACCGCTAAATGTTTTGTATGGGGTGATGTATATGTTAAGTAAAAACATTGTACATGACCCATATAAAACAGTGAGGTTACATGTAACGGTCCTCATCACTCAAACAGACTAAAAACCTCATTAAAAACTAGTCTGTCAAACCGCTTACATCTAATCTACAGGTACACTCAAAAGGTTTGAAAGCCAAAACAACGTCTTGGGTCTGGTTGTACCCTAAAAAGCTTTTGCTTATCAACAGACCCCAAACAAATACTAACACCATGGTTAATGGTGCCAGTGTGAAACTGGATGCCTCTCACGACAACCAGGAGAAATCTGTCCTCCTCATTTCCTGCACTGGACAGCACCCCCGTGTCAGTTGCAACAGCTCTGCCATCAGTCGCACTGTAAACACAGCAGAGACAGTTAAAAAACACACATTCAACATATGGTTGCAGCATCTCACATCTCACAGACAGTAAGTATGCATTTTCTGCTGTACTTTTAATCAACGGTCCCATATTGTCCATCAGTACTCTTTCATTTTTCTCCACGGTGGCTGGATTCTCCACGGTGGCTGGAACAGGACAAGAAAGAGCAGGAGGACTTGTTGCGTGATTTTTCACTTCTTCAGAGATCTTCAGGTCCTCACTTGACTGAACTAGGAGCAGTTCAGTGTCAAACAACAGTGTAAAACTGTCACTGAGATCGTTGTCATCTTCTCCCTGAAGATGTGGTGAGGACAGCAACAGTTTCACCTCCTCCACTGGAATCTGCTCTGTTTCACAGATCACCATTAAGCTGTCGCTTAAATCAACCTCGTCCTCTTCTTTCTCCTGTCGATGTTCTTGAAGCGCCACCTCCTGTAGAAGTGGCTCTCCTGCCACCTCCTGTAGAAGTGGCTCTCCTGCTTGAGTGAAAAGCTCTGGTGTCACCTTTAGATGACACACAGTGGGACACGAACGTTGCTTCTCCAGTTCAGCTTTGAGCTTTAATTCTCTCTGTGACTCCTGTCTTTCTTGTTCCAGAAGACGCTTCTTCTCTTCCTGAGCAGCTTGAAATCTCTCCAAAGCAGCTTGTCGTTCTTGTTCCTGTTTTTTTAAAAACAAAAGTTCACGCTCTTGTTTTTCTTTTAAGGCAGCTCGCTCCAGCTCAAAAGCAGCTCGCTTCTCTTCAAGCTCCTTTCTCCTCAAGGCAATCCATTCATCATGTTCTGCTTTCCTCAAAGCAGATTCTTTTCTTAGACGCTCTTGTTCATTAAGCTCAGGAAATATCCCAAGCTGGACCAATTCACAAAGTAGTTCACTCCCCATCCATTCACCATCAGCATATTTTCTGACGTCAATCTTATAATGGTTTGCAACACTTAGCATTTGATCTCTTGTGCAGTCTGCAAAGACCTGCACTGTAGGCTGTTCAATAAATGTCTTTAAATTGAACGCCATGATGCAGACAAACAGTTTTTAAGCTGTACCCTTCTTCAAATGACTTTCACTGTAAACAGCAAAATCCCAGCTGCATTTGAACGTAGCACAATGCAAAAAAAACACACACACACACAGCTGCGTGTCTCAGCTCAATCAGAGTCAGAGAGTCAGAGAGTCAGAGAGTCTTTATTGTCATTTGCACCGCATGTGGTACATGAGATGAAAACGAGATTATGTACACGAGGTCCCAGTTACATCCAACAACAAATGAAAGAGAAAAACAGTAATAACATCTAGAACTAACTAAGAAAAGCATCAACTAGTAATACACAGCTAACTAAGAAAAGCATCAACTAGTAATACACAGCAGCACGAACATGAGTTTGTATGAGCAGATGGTCACAGATGAACACAGCAACAAGAAAACAGATCAGCATCAGTATGATGTGATATTTTGCAGTGTTTATTTTTTATTTTATTTTTATTTATTCATGAGTCTAACAGCCTCAGGGTAGAAGCTGTTCCTCAGTCTAGTGGTTCTACACTTGATGCTCCTCAACCTCCGTCCTGAGGGGAGTGGGGCAAAGAGTGAGTGTGCTGGGTGAGTGAGGTCTTTCATGATGCAGGTGGCTCTTTTCCTGCATCTGGAGGTGTAAATGTCTGTGATGGTGGGGAGACTGACTCCAACAGACTTCTGTGCAGCCTTCACCACTCTCTGCAGAGCTTTCCTCTCTTCAACTGTGCAGCCTCCATGCCACACGTTGATGCTGGAGCACAGGATGCTCTCCACTGCACACCTGTAGAAGGAGGTGAGGACTGGGCTGCTCAGACCAGCTCGTCTCAGCCGTCTGAGGAAGTAGAGTCTCTGATGACCTTTCTTGATCAGGCTGGTGGTGTTGTTGCTCCAGCTGAGGTTATCATTCATGTGTACACCCAAGTATTTGTAGCTGGAGACCACTTCCACTGCAGACCCACCTATTTTCAGTGGGGCATGGGTGTGTTTGTTCCTTCTGAAGTCCACAATCATCTCCTTTGTCTTCTTCACATTCCAAAAAACACTTAGCTTCAAAAAGCTTCACAACACTCTCAAGATTAAGCACAAAAAAGCACAATGTCTGCTCAAAACAGACTCCCACAAACATGCACAGCAGGTGCTCAGCAATCATGAGCTGTCTAAAACCTCAAGTGCTTCACAGAAACACTCCAACAAGTTTGTCCTGTGCAGACAAGCAGACGACTCAGAAAAAAAACCTTACAAACAAGCCCCCAATACTAATTCAGATCCCGGACGAGCCCCCAATAAATATGTTACGACCGGTGAGGATCAAAACATATTTAATGGACACAGGACACAAGGAAAAGGTTTAACATTAATTTATTAAAGGAACAAGGTCGTCTGTAGGAGGGGAACCACCTCCAGCTTCTCCAGGCGTCCCACGTCCTAAAAAAAAAAGAAAGTTCAACCGAAAGGTGGGTTTGGATAAAGCGGCCAAAAGGAAAATAAAGCTGCCCAACAGAGCCAACTCTATACAGAGCCGGCGAACCCTGTTAGACAGCGGGCTACCTCTACCAAAACTCTAGGCCTACAGGATGTAAAACCAAAAGAATAGCGAAAACTAGACTACCGCTTTACCCAACCAAAAGTAATGAAAGGAATTATGTTACAACAAAAAAAAGGCACGAGCCCCCACACACAGCTGCCTCTATGATAGACAGCCACCAGAGCCCTCAGACTCTGAGACTCAAAAACCTCCAACACTTCAGCTCAGGTCCTCTACTCTGGGTCACCAGAGTCCACACAAGCACAAATGTACTCTACTAACCCACTCCAGAATGAAGTGTACCAACAATCACTGTCTATCTAGTGATCAACACAACCTGGGAGGGTGGAGAAACTCCCAGTCTACCAAACAATCACTGTCTAGTGATCAACAAAACCTGGGAGGGTGGAGAAACTCCCAGTCTACCAAACAATCAAGCAGCAAACTTCCACTGCTGACTGTAATATTATTTGAATGTCCTCTAAACACCAAAACCTCACATACCTGCACACACCTCCTCTATTCTCCACTAACCATCCAAACCTCCACTAACCATAACCTCCACACATTCTGGCTTGAGCTCAGTGCATTTAAAGGGAGAGAGAGAGAGTCAGCAGGTGTTGCAGCTCAGCTAATCAAGCCTGATTGAAGCTGAGTAAAAAAAAGTGCAGCAGGAGTAGGCTGCAGACAGCAGGTGACCAAAAATCCCTTCAGGATACATAACAGCCTATATATATTATTACATATCCATCTACATATCTGCATATGATATCTACAT
>JBBPBX010067251.1:0-19455 GCA_038048925.1 Garcialebias charrua
ATACTTTTATATTATACTTTTTTTACAGTACTATGCAAAAACTCAGGACAATGTTATACTGTACTTTTACTATTTTATGCTTATGTTTATTAAATGTTTTAGTGTTTTAGTGTTTAAATGGTTACTGTCCTGTAAACTATGTGTTTTATTTTGCATGGAGCGTTGCTGCCATCTGTTGGACTTTTAGAGAACTGCTTTACTTTTACGTTATTTAGTCAGTAACGGTTTTTTGCTAACGGCAGAGCAGTTGAACACAAGTGTACAGTATGATCGCCGCATTCCAGGTTGAGTTCTTCGAAGCAATGTCTGTAAGTAGCAGCTTATACTCTAATACAAGAGTTTATGTTAACATATGAGAAAATAAGTAACTTGTTTACTGAATTTATGTTTAGTTTTGGAAAAACCTGCGGGCGATTTGATTATTTGCTGTGTCATTGCTAGCTAGCTGGCTGTTAAGATTACTTAGACCGTTATGTAGCATTGCAGCTCATTATTGAGGTAGTATTGTTGTTGCACTTCTAACATGAAAACAAATGTAAAACACTTCTGTTAGCTGCTCTGAGCTCATCCTGGGTTGTTTGTGTTTTGGCAGTTTCACTCCGTTCTACATGGAAATAAAGGAAGAATTAATTAATCCTGACTCGTGTGAAAGGAGTTTGGCTGATGGTTAGTTTTTGGTACACGACACCATAGCGAGACCATTACAGTGAAAAGACAGAAGAATCAGCTGAAACTTAGTCTGGAATCATCATGGAAGATCATGACAGTGCATCTCAAGTCAGCACAGGAAGCATAAGGTCGTCTGCATCACAGGTCAGCAGGGCTGCGTTAGCTCGTGCCAGAGCAGAAGCAGCACGTGCACGTGCATCTTACGCTGAGCGGGAAGCAAGACTTAAACTGAACAAAGTCAAAATGGAAGCAGAATTGGAGTCCCTGAGCTTGCAGCGAGAGGCAGCAGCTGCAGATGCAGAAGCGGACATTCTGGAGGCAGCTGAGGGTGGCTACTTTTTTGTCATGCAAAGGAGTAATGCACCAGTACATGCTGAATCTGCAGAACACACATTTGAATATATTGAAGGACAAGCAAAGCATCAAGTCGACCTACAAAGTAAAGATGACCTGAGCAACAGACCACATCTAAAGAATTATTTTCCAAGAGAGAAAGTATCGAGCACCAACGTCGCATATGAGCCAGTCAGAGGAAGTCAAAACATGGAGATGTTTCAGAACGCTTACAGGGAAACACCTTCAAAGGCTTATGTCCAGTTACCCACACCCAGTCATTACCTTCCAGCCACAGGAAATGATTGTGATGGGGCATCACCGGGACATCCAAGCTTCCCTAATCCAGCAGCTCGGCCCTATACATCACCAAATGTTACCAGCTCACATCCCCAAAGTCACAGAGACTCAATGTTTGACATTGCCAAGTATTTAGCACGGCGAGATTTGGTGAGCACAGGCCTCAGCAGGTTTGATGACCAACCAGAAAGCTTCAGAGCATGGGTGTCTGCATTTGTCAACGCAACCCAAGAGCTAGAGCTGTCAGCAAGTGAAGAGCTGGATCTTCTCACAAAGTGGCTTGGAAGGGAGTCAGCAGAACATGTGAAGAGGATGCGCCTTATGCACATTAGTAACCCCAAAGCAGCTCTCAAGAAAGCCTGGGACAGGTTGTATGAGTGCTACGCTGCACCAGAAGTGATTGAAAGTTCATTATTTAATCGACTTGATGCATTTCCCAGAGTCGCCAGCAGGGACTACAACAAGCTAAGAGAGCTGGGAGATCTTTTATTGGAACTCCAGGCAGCAAAAGAAGATGGATATCTTCCTGGATTAGATTTCCTGGACACAGCTCGAGGAATTAGTCCAGTCCTAGAAAAGCTCCCACACTATCTACAGGAGAAGTGGATAACAGAGGGTTCAAGATTTAAGAGAGAGCATTATGGTCGTTTCCCACCATTCCACTATTTTGCTTCATTTGTGTGTAATGAAGCCCGTACCAGAAACGATCCCAGTTTCGCTGTTCTCAGCAGTTCTCACCCTACAGTAAAAGCTAAGTCATTTGGGCAACACACAGCTGCAACATTTCCTGTAACAGTGCAAAAAACAGATTTAGAAGAGGGAAATGGTTCTGCTGTTCCTGCCATACCTGACAACCCAAGCAGGTATTGTCCAATCCACAAAAAACCCCACCCTCTGAATAAGTGCAAAGTTTTCAGAGCTAAAACATTGGAAGAAAGGAAAATGTTTTTAAAAGACTGTGGGATTTGTTTCAAATGCTGTGCATCCTGTTCCCATATTGCAAGAGACTGCAAAGTCCTTACCAGATGCAGCGAATGCAACAGTGAACACCACATCTCAGCGATGCATCCCAGTCTACTTTCAAATGAGTTAAAGACTATTTTAGCATCAGAGGTCAGCGAAGTCGAAGAAGATGATTCTACCGAGATCACTGTTAGTAGTCACTGCACAGAGGTTTGTGGTGAAAGCCAAGCACCCATGTCCTGTGCCAAAATATGCCTCGCCAGGGTGTTTCCTCAGGGCCAAAGAGACAAAGCCATCAGGGTATATGCAGTAATTGACGACCAAAGCAACTGCTCTCTTGCTAAGTCAGAACTGTTCGAGATGTTCAACATCCAGAGTCAGGTTTTTCCCTACTCATTGAAGACATGTTCAGGGCTCACAGACATGTCAGGGAGGAAAGCTGCAGGACTGTGTATCGAACCAGTAAGTGGAGGAGAATGCATAGCTCTACCACCATTGATTGAATGCAACCAAATACCCAACAACAGGTATGAAATACCTACACCAGCTGCAGCTCTTCATCAGCCACATCTTCAGTCCATCTCTTCGCAAATCCCTGAAATGGACCCCAGAGCAGAGATACTGCTCCTCCTTGGGCGGGATGTTATCCAAGTGCACAAAGTCACACAGCAAATAAATGGTCCAGTGAATGCTCCCTTTGCTCAGAAGCTTTACCTTGGCTGGGTAATAGTCGGGGAGGTGTGTCTTCAAGGTGCCCACAGGTCAAGTGTATCATCCTATAAAACCACTGTTTTGCCTGGTGGTCGGCCATCTTACATGACATCATGTGACGCATACATACAGCTTCAAGAGAGAGCAAACTACGGCGGGGAGAGCCCCTGGAGTATTACTGCATCATCAAAGGAGCCGAGAGAACAAAGCATAGGAAAGACTGTGTTTACCGAAACAGGTAACAACAATAAGTTAGCACCATCATATGAAGATACTGTCTTTTCAAAGACCATGAAGACGCAAGTGTACAGGGATAAAGACAATACCTGGGTCGCTCCGCTGCAGTTCAAGGCACCCAGGCCGAGGCTGCCAAACAACCGTGAGCAGGCAGCAAAGCGCCTCACCTCCTTGTGCTGCACGCTCAACCGAAAAGAGGATGATTGGGGTTGCCCGGAGGATCCTAGATGACCCTGAATCACCATTCCTTCTCACACCTGCAACACTTCTCACACAAAAGACAGCTGCTGCATCTCTCTGTGGAGAGTTCACAAACAAGGATTCGTTTGGATGTCAGTGGAAAAGAGTACAGGTGCTTGCCAGCAGTTTTTGGAACCGTTGGAGGAGTGAGTACTTGTCTTCTCTACAGCAACGTTGCAAGTGGAACAAACAACATCACAATCTTCAAAAGGGGGACATTGTGCTGTTAAAGGACAGTCAAGCACCGCGCAATGAATGGCCAATGGCTGTTGTTGTCGCCTCATACCCGAGTGCCGATGGTTTGGTTCGCAAAGTGGAACTGAGAGTGACAACACGGAGTGGTTCAAAGACTTATTTGAGGCCTATTTCAGAGGTTGTATTCCTCATGCCCACAGAAACTGGTAGTTAAAAATGTTTTCAAAGGTTATGTTTATGTAGTGTGACATCACGGATGTCAGGCGGGGAGTGTCCTGTAAACTGTGTGTTTTATTTTGCATGGAGCGTTGCTGCCATCTGTTGGACTTTTAGGGAACTGCTTTACTTTTACGTTATTTAGTCAGTAACGGTTTTTTGCTAACGGCAGAGCAGTTGAACACAAGTGTACAGTATGATCGCCGCATTCCAGGTTGAGTTCTTCGAAGCAATGTCTGTAAGTAGCAGCTTATACTCTAATACAAGAGTTTATGTTAACATATGAGAAAATAAGTAACTTGTTTACTGAATTTATGTTTAGTTTTGGAAAAACCTGCGGGCGATTTGATTATTTGCTGTGTCATTGCTAGCTAGCTGGCTGTTAAGATTACTTAGACCGTTATGTAGCATTGCAGCTCATTATTGAGGTAGTATTGTTGTTGCACTTCTAACATGAAAACAAATGTAAAACACTTCTGTTAGCTGCTCTGAGCTCATCCTGGGTTGTTTGTGTTTTGGCAGTTTCACTCCGTTCTACATGGAAATAAAGGAAGAATTAATTAATCCTGACTCGTGTGAAAGGAGTTTGGCTGATGGTTAGTTTTTGGTACACGACACCATAGCGAGACCATTACAGTTACTGTTACACCGAGGAACTGAGAGAAACGCAATTTCATTCTTGTGTATGTCCTGTGTATATTGCAGTTCTGACAATAAAGTTGACTTTGACTTTTGAATCTGTGAAGCTTTGTCACCACATGTTGGTTGAGGACTTGACTTCAGCAATTGGAAGCTGGCTGAAGCTTCTCTTTGGAGCTGATTGTGCTGAGTACTATCAGCTATGTGTGTGTGTGTGTGTGTGTATGTGTGTGTGTGTGTGTGTGTGTATGTGTGCTACTGTTGCTTGTGACACATTCAAGGGCAGTAGGGCATTTGTGTTTTGGTTCACTGTGTTCTATGTGCAGGACATTTGGTGGTGAGCTGTTTGGGTAAGCTGTTAAAAACCTTTTACTGTTTTTTTCTCACAAACATGGCGTATGCTTTAAAAAGATTTCTTGAACAGCCCACGTTTGATATTTTTAGAACCTGCACGAGAGAGCAGATGTTGAATATAGCAAAACATTTTAAAATTGACACTAGAGAATACGAACGTGATGGTTGGTTTGTGGGTGGACTGCTGACTGAATTAATTCAACTTGGGGTTGTTGGGATGAATGATCATGGGCATTTAAGGGAAAATGAAGCTGCTTTAAGAAAAAAGAGCTTGAAGATCAAATGAGGAAAGAAAAGAGCTTATTTCACAGCAGCTCGAAACGACCAAACGGGAACTACAACTTAAACATCAAACTTTCTTAAAAGAACAGGAAATTAAACGACAAAGTATTCAAGCTGCCCTGGGTGAGAAAAGACGTCTTCTGGACCAAGAACTGCAGAAAAAATTGAGAAAGCTCCATACTGCACAAAGGGAAGATCACCGTTCGTGTCCCACTGTGTGTCATCCAAAGGTGACACCAGAGCCTTACACTCAAGCAGGTGGGTTTCTCTCACATCTACAGGAGATGGTACCACAAGAACCGACTCTAGTGGAGGAGAAGAAACTTTTGCTGTCCTCTCATCGTCTTCAGGAGAAGATGAATGAGGATGACATCGAATTGGGTGACGGTTTCTTCTTATTTCATGTAACTGAACTTGAATCTGAACTTGAAATCAAACATGAAACTGAACCTGAACAAATTCCAGTTAAATCTGATGGGGAATTGCAAGTCTCAGAGGAGCTGCATGAACATGACTTAACTGTGGTTTGTGTGTTGGTCGCTCCAGAAGTGTCACCACAGATTAAAGTGAAGTGCAAAGGGGACGATGTTGATGTTGACTTTAGTGACAGTTTTTGTTGTTGTTATATAAAACGGAACAACTCATCTAAGTCAGGACGTGAAGAACATAAGGACCTGAAGAACTCAGAAGAGTTGAAGCCCCACATGACAAGTTCTCCTGTTTCTTTGTGTCCTGTTCCAGCCTCTACAGAAAACGATGAGAGAGTGTTGATGGACAATATGCAACTGATGACTAAAAGTGCAACAGAAAATGCATTTTTACTGTCTGTAAGATGTGAGGTGCTACAGCCTTACATTGAACATATTGTAAATTATTCTGTGTCTAACTGTCTCTGCTGTGTTTACAGAATGGCTGAGAGCAGAGCTGTCATAAATGACATAGGGATGTTGTCTAGTACAGAAAATAAGGACGGATTCCCCCCTGACTGTCATGACCAGTATTCAGTCACATACTGGCACCATTAACTGTGGTGTTAGTATTTGTTTGGGGTCTATTGCTAATAAAAAGCTTTACAGGGTAGACCCAGACAAGCAACACCTATTTGGCTTTAGAACCTTTTAAAAAGTGAGACTATAGAATAAATGTTAGCGGTTTGATGGACTCATTTTTAATTATGTTTTTAGTCCATTTAGGTATGTGACCGCTACATTTTTAACCTCTAAGGTCCTGTTTCTTTTGTATGGGTGGATGTGTGATGTTTTCCCCTAACATACACATCACCCCCATACAAAATACTTGCGGTGGGGGTGTTATGTACCTTGGAGGTGAGACAGTTTTTAAAACATCATTGTTTTGTTTAGGTTTGCTGCAGTCTGCTAAACAAATGTGACCAGCCACTCCAAATCCAGGAACAAGTCGGCACAGCTCTAACTGAGAAAAAATCAATAAACCTTCAACTTCTGAGAAATTAGTGAAAATCGTTTTTTTGCAAAATGTACCAGTTGAAGTTGTGAAGAAACCATCCCATGCTTTAAAAAACACTTTATAAGTGTTTAAACTGATAAACTTTGTGTTAGAAATCCGTTTGTTTTCAGAGTAAAACCAAGCCGCAGTGATTTGCGTACTGGGGGCGGGGACCCTCTCAGCTGATTAACATGCGGGACTTGTTTGGCTGGTATCAGAGCTTTGTTACTGGCTTCGGCCAATAACGTGCAGCTTTGAAAGAAGCACATGGCTACTTAACATCTATAGATCGCCCAGTGGACACAAGGAACAAGGAAAATAATAAAATAAAGCCGATCAAAGCGTCAGAGCTGTCAGCTGTTTTTCCGACCGACCCGAGGGGAAAAAAAAAGAAGCCTTTACTGCGTGCGCAAGCAAATCGCAAGCAAATCAGTTTCCATCCTACATAATACATCCATCCATACGTCCATCCATCCATCCACTATCTTTATTTCATTAGACAAAGCAGACACACGTAATCACCGCGCCATGCGCGCAGCCACTGCGGTAAAGTGAGCCTCTACTCGGCTCCGTGTCTGCAGCCATGGTCTGTGTCCAGCTGCGCATCGCGCAATCACACGCGTTGGATTGGCTTTAGGTTTTACAAATCGCAGCAAAGAAACTAAAATTTAAAGCACGATAATGGTGCACCAATTATGCAGATTCAACTGGCCGTTTGAAAAGGTAAAATGTACAGTTAACATCGGATGGATCAGCCGTTGACGCAGCTGTCAGCTGGCTGTCATCATGATAAAAAAGCTGAATGGAGCAGCGTGTTTAATTAAAATAGCCTTGTTTTTCCCAGATAATTTTGCTCTAAAATGTTTTTGTTTATCTTTATGTAAGGTTATCTTTAGAATTTATTTTTCATGTTAATATATATTTGGTGAAACAAGAAATCTTATCTTTCTTTCTTTGAAATACATTATTTGGATGAATGGATGGATGGATGGATGGATGGAAACCGACCAGCCCACAAAAGCTTAATAAAAAAGACCTACAGCAAAGATAAGGCCTTTCTGCCCTGATGACACAAAAGTCATGTAGCACCAACACCTTTGTGACATCTAAAATAAGTCTGTGCAGGAGCTTGGTGTGTGTAAAGCCTTATTTTATTTTGTTTTCCCCCTGTCTAACCTTCTTAGATGCAACATAAGCATCTCCTGAATTTACTCAACATCTTCAGCTATTATACAAACTTTTCCAGTGTCATCAACTTTATAAAGTGCATTCCTGTCCTGTAGGGGAGACCGGGTATGGTTGTAACACTTTTTGCTCCAGCACCTTTAACTCACAGAATTTTTGAGCTAGAGTTTTCAAACTTTTATACAAAATACCCACATTTGTTGACTACAAATGGCACCAATTCAAACCTCTGCAAGAATATCACAGACCTCATGAGTTCATGTCAAATACATGGTGGTCCTTTGTTACAACCACACTTGCTGGGGTAAGTTGTAACAATTAGACAAAATAAGCAAAAACAGAGGCCACACCATGTGATATGCTTCAAAAAGAGGTTTACTGAATTAAAAGAACAATACAAGAACAAAATGTCTCTCTCTCTTTCTGTGACTGACCATAACTCAAATACAGGTGGTCCCCGACTTACGAGCACATCGACTTACAACGTTCCGGACTTACGAGCTGACTAACGAATAGTAAAGTTGTACAGAACATACAGAAAATACAGCACTGGAATGTGTTTTTAGATGAAAGTGTGTTAGCTAACTGTTTGTAAACAAAGTTCTGTGCATGTTTATGAACCACGTTTGTGTTGAAAAATGGGTTCGTAGTAGCGCTAGCATACATTTTCCAACTTAGTCGGGGACCACCTGTATACTGTTTGTGTGTGCATGTGTGTAAATTATTCTACTAGAACAATCTTCCTTAACATGTAGACCTATAATGCCTAAATATAATATAATGCCATATAAGGCCTAAATATGTGTTACAACCCACCCCAACCCTGTCAGCCATGTTTAGCTAGCTGTAGTAGCATAGTGGTTTGAAATTAGCACAGGAAAATGCATCACATTTTGCCTGAGAAATTACACTTTCATCTAATGTAAGTTATATGGTTTTATCTGCAACAGTATAAGTACTAAACAAAATATAGTCATGGTCAAAAAATTTACTTTCTTACCTCAAAATCAGTTTTTTCTCCTTAGTATCTGCATGTACCTGTTTCCAGACTTGACAATCACAATATGGTATTGTGGAGGAAGCGGGTAAACACTGAAATGATCATGTGAATCCTATCTTATCCCTGATTGGTGGAACTGGTGGTGTTACAACTCTCCCCATGTTACAACTATACCCGGTCTCCCCTACCTTTAACACCATTTTTATTATACTTTTACTGCTGTTAATATCATAATTTTTACCATTGGTGTGTGATACTGTTCATTAAATTTTTAAACCTCTTTTATGTTGTGTGTGTGAAGCACCTTGATAACAGTTTATCTGTTTTTTTTTTTTCATTCAAGCTTTATTTATACAGGCTAGCCTCGTTGAGCCACGGGGACTCATTTACAAGAGGGACCTGTCTCACTCACACCTAGGGTCAATTTTAGAGTTACCAATCAGCCTAACATGCATGTTTTTGGACTGTGGGAGGAAACCGGAGCACCCGGAGAAAACCCACGCATGCACGGAGAGAACATGCAAACTCCACCCAGAAAGGCCCCCAGACCGGGATTTGAACCGGGGACCCTTTTAACTGTGCTATATAAATAAAATTGACTTGACTTGACTACTGTAGTTGTGACCCTTATTTTTTGGGGTGGGCTGTAACAAAACAATTAACATTATTAATGTGTAAAACATGTCACAATAACATAAAATACAATTCTTTGTATTAATGTTGTTTTTTTAAAGATCAAAAGGAAGTTTGCCAGTAGGGGTGTAGGAAAAAATAGATTTTTTAAAGACTCTGGATTCTTAGTCCTGGCGATTCAGAATCAATTCTAAATGCTCCAAAATCAATTTTTAAACATGTTTAATTTTACCCTGATGCATGCTCAATAATCCAGGTACAAAAATCTAAAAAAGCTAAGTCTGGTATTCAGCTCAGTCTTAACACCCTCTCACAGTGGATGAACCAGTTTGCTGATGACAGCCGAAACCAGCTGCTCACATGATGGAGGACCATCAGCCTAACAATGGATCGTTAGCACCCTGATGGTTGTTTGCTATTCACAGAGGGCTGAGTGATACCAGCAATGACAGCATTATTGTCCCCCTCTTATAATGCTTGAGTTAAAGGTTACTACACTTTGGTAGGCTGAAGTCTGTTTTTGTCTGTATATTTTGAATTATTTGTATGTGATGGACTGGAGACCTGTCCAGGTGCCCTCCGCCTCTCGCACAGTGATGACTGGACATGGACACCAGTGAGCCCCATGACTCTTAAAGGAAGAAGTGGTTAAAGATGATGGATGGATGAATTATTTGTTCCTATATTTTTATTTTATTGTTTTAGAGGAATCCAGGCAACTAAGCTAACCTAATACAGTACTGGTAATTCAAGTTACAGCATTTAATGCATTCCTGTATTATTTGTTTGTATTTTTGGTATGAATATCAAATGATTCAAAAACTTTGATAAAGTACAGAACCTACAATTATTGTTTTAAATAAATGTTCTATTTGTTTACATTGTTGTTAATGTTTTCAGTTTAAAATTATTGTTTTAAATAAATGTTCCATTTGTTTACATTGTTGTTATTCTCAGTTTAAAATTATTGTTTCAAATAAATGTTCCATTGGTTTACATTGTTGTTTAATATTCTCAGTTTAAAATTATTGTTTTAAATAAATGTTCTATTTGTTTACATTGTTGTTAATGTTTTCAGTTTAAAATTATTGTTTTAAATAAATGTTCCATTTGTTTACATTGTTGTTATTCTCAGTTTAAAATTATTGTTTCAAATAAATGTTCCATTGGTTTACATTGTTGTTTAATATTCTCAGTTTAAAATTATTGTTTTAAATAAATGTTCTATTTGTTTACATTGTTGTTAATGTTTTCAGTTTAAAATTATTGTTTTAAATAAATGTTCCATTTGTTTACATTGTTGTTATTCTCAGTTTAAAATTATTGTTTCAAATAAATGTTCCATTGGTTTACATTGTTGTTTAATATTCTCAGTTTAAAATTATTGTTTTAAATAAATGCTCCATTTGTTTACATTGTTGTTTATTCTTTTCAGCTTGTCAGTTACAAAGCTGAAACTAAATTTATGACCATTTTAATAGAAAAATCATTTTTGAATCAAAAATTGTTTCTGAATCGAAAAATTGATTTTGAATCGAATCGTGATACCAAAAATCGGAATCAAATCAATTCTCCAGACACTGAGAGATTCATACCCCTATTTGCCAGCAAAGCTGAAATTCTGCACACCTTCCTAGGCAGAGTCTGTGTTGACAGTCAGTTCTGGGGGTTGGGTTAACGCAAATTAATGTAAATGAACAGCAATTGTTAACACCCCCAGGTAATGCTTCTGGAATGGGGACATTCTTCCAAAACTTTGAAGCCTGTTTTCTCCCTAATCTTATTTGCAGATTGCCAACATTGAAATGGCTGTATCTTCTTCATTTTTTTTTTGAGCGACATGTGTTTGGCATCATCGGATAGCTTAGAACCCACACTTTAAGATTCTGTAAATAACTCAAAATGACCCAGGGGAGACTTGTTCCTGGTTTTGCCACGGCCAGTCACAAATAGTAGCAACCTACTGCAGCACTTTGTTTTACTCAGTCTGCTTCTATCAGGCTTGATTAGGCAGAGCTGCTGCCAAACTGCAGATCATGCCTATAAAACATTTAGGCTGTGGTCATGAAGAACACAGAGGTTTTATGCATGAAACAGGGGTTTGCTGCATGAAATGGAGAAGCTGAGCTTCTGTGGAGTTATCTGAAACAGATTGTGGGACCAGGGATGTTCTCTGTCCACCCTGGTCATTTTGGTGAGTACTCCTGAAGGGAGTTGTGTTTTGAGCTAAAACTCTTGAGGTTTGGTGCTGTTTAAACAGCTCATGTAGAGAAAAGGTGCTCTTGTAACAGCTCTAGTGCTTACTAGGGTTGTGTGAAGCTAGAGTAAGCTAGTGGAGGCTAGTGGAAGCTGTATGAATGAAGTTTAAGCTTGTTTGAGGCTAGTGTAGGAAACACTAGATGTCAGCTGAAGTTCATCTTGGAACCAGCTGAAGATGGGCAGCACGGTGGCACAACTGGTAGAGCTGCTGCCTCTCAGCGAGAAGGTTGCCGGTTCAAATCCCGGTCCGGGGCCTTTCTGGGTGGAGTTTGCATGTTCTCCCCGTGCATGCGTGGGTTTCCTCCGGGTACTCCGGTTTCCTCCCACAGACCAAAAAACATGCTTGTTAGGCTGATTGGTGACTCTAAATTGACCCTAGGTGTGAGTGTGAGAGTGGATGGTTGTTTGGTGTGAGTGAGACAGGTCCCTCTTGTAAATGAGTCCCCGTGACTCAACGAGGCTAGCCTGTATAAATAAAGGTTGAATGAAAAAAGGTAAATCTTAGTGTTGAGTGACAGCCTTGGTGCTATGTGGTGTACAAACATTGAGGAGAACTCCACCCTCTCCATTGCTTGTGAGTTTTCTCCTGGGGGAGTAGTAGTTGAGCTGTTTGAGCTCTTAAAACGACTCTGATTGTTTATTTAGAGTTCTGTATGGTTGAAGCACCTTAAGAACTAGTTAAAACTTTAGCCTAGACTTAGAAGTATGGGCCTGTACCACTGAGGCCCAGTTTGAGTTAAATTTTGGAGACAATGAGGGCAGTGTCTGTGCAATTGTCTAGGAAGAGGACAGCTGAGGTTAAAAGTGAGGGTCTGTTACCTTTTCATTTTTCTTTTATTTGCACTTTTGACTGTGTGAGTGCTGGTAGTCCAGTTTTCGTACTTTGTTTGTATAGAGGGACTTTTGTAAGGTAGATTGTCACCTGGGGAGACACGACGGCCCTGTACAGTGTTGGGTTTGCATGGGTGGCGTTTTATTCTTTTTGGCCAGACTCACCGGTCCACTATTTCTTTGAACTTTTTATTATTAAGTTTTTCTTTTGGATGCTGAACCAGACAAGGATGCTCCAGTCCTGGTGGGAGAAGCCTGGGAGGACCTTGCCAGCCTGGAGTACTTTATTTTAGATTAATAAAATTTGTTTTAATTCTTTTTCTGTGTCCAGTGTTCACTTTGTACGTTTTGGCCTTTATGGGTCGTAACATATCAAATGGGGGCTCGTTCGGGATTTGAATGAACAAGCCTGTTTAGTTTAGGTTGTTGTCTGGGATATGTGTTTGTACAAACGGTAGTAGTAAGCTGCGTGTTTTTTCTATGCATATGCTATGCATGTTGGTGTTTGTCTATTTTTTAACAGACATTGTTTGAGCTTGGGTGCTTAAATATTTAATGGGGGCTCGTTGCTGAACTAGTTTAGTTAAAACACAGTGTTTGTGACAGGCAATTTCATATATAGCCATGAGCTGTGTTTTGTGTGTTCTGTGCGGTACACATCTGATGCACCGATGGTGTTTGGTTGGTTGGACCGTTCTGTTGTTCAGATTTATTGGGGGCTTGTCATAATCTCTGAAGCTTTGTCCCCACATGTTGGTTGAGGACTTGACTTCAGCAGTTGGAAGCTGGCTGAAGCTTCTCTTTGGAGCTGATTGTGCTGAGTACTATCAGCTGTGTATGTGTGTGTGTGTGTGTGTGTGTGTGTGTGTGCTACTGTTGCTTGTGACACATTCAAGGGCAGTAGGGCATTTGTGTTTTGGTTCACTGTGTTCTATGTTCAGGACATTTGGTGGTGAGCTGTTTGGGTAAGCTGTTAAAAAACTGTTTACTGTTTTTTCTCACAAACATGGCGTATGCTTTAAAAATATTTCTTGAACAGCCCACGTTTGATGTTTTTAGAACCTGCAAGAGAGAGCAGATGTTGAATATAGCAAAACATTTTAAAATTGACTGTGGAGAATGTGAAAGATATGTATATAATTGGATTTATGATAGTAGGTGCTTTCCTTTTCGGTGTTTGTGTATCGGAAAATGAGGAAGACTTCAGCTGCGATTAATGCCCTGTCGAAGCTCCCGAGTCAAAGTGAGAGTTTGATCCGTGCTGTGACCTCAATAAAGTAGCTGCTTTACGAGCTTAACCGGAAGGTGGACGCAATCTCTGAGAATCGCAGGCCACCCGCAAGGTTTGGGACTTGTTAGCGGGGAGTAGGGATAGGAATTGTTAAGAAATTATCAATATCGATTCCTTTATCGATATCATTTATCGATTCAATTCCTTATCAATTCTGTCATCAATTCTCATTGGGTTAGGCACAAAAAATATAGTACTGTACATCATTTGTGTACATGAAGTATTTAATGCTCTTTCACCAGAACAAAAATGTAACTTTTATGAAAAAAGAATTCCTAATTAACATTATTAAGGGGCTGTCCTTGGTTGGAATGGGTGATAGGCTTCTATAAAGTTGGACTTCGGTCTCTTCCTCAAAAAGTTATTCTAGAGCTGTCTCTTTTTGCTGCTTTACAGGAGGCATCTGAAAATTTTGACATAACCACAACTTGTAATTCACAAGTTTTAATTTGAAAATAAATAGTGTAATGTAAGGTCTATTCAGGGGTTCTGGAGAGGAGGGTCCGTCGGATAGTCGAACCTCAGATTCAGGAGGAGCAGTGTGGTTTTCGTGCTGGTCGTGGAACACTGGACCAGCTCTACACCCTCAGCAGGGTCCTGGAGGGCACGTGGGAGTTTGCCCAACCAGTTTACATGTGCTTTGTGGACTTGGAAAAGGCATTCGACCGCGTCCCTCGGGGGGTTCTGTGGGGGGTACTCCGGGAGTATGGGGTACCAGGCCCATTGATATGGGCTGTTAGGTCCCTGTACGACCGGTGTCAGAGCTTGGTCCGCATTGCCGGCAGTAAGTCAGGCTCGTTTCCAGTGAGAGTTGGACTCCGCCAAGGTTGCCCTTTGTCACCGATTCTGTTCATAACTTTTATGGACAGAATTTCTAGGCGCAGCCAAGGTGTTGAGAGGATCCATTTTGGTGGCCTTAGAATCGCTTCTCTGTTTTTTGCAGATGATGTGGTCCTATTGGCTTCATCAGATCGTGATCTACAGCTTTCGCTGGAGCGGTTTGCAGCCGAGTGTGATGCGGCCGGGATGAGGATCAGTTCCTCCAAATCCGAGGCCATGGTCTTGAGCCGGAAAAGGGTAGCATGCCCTCTCCGGGTCGGGGATGAGGTCCTGCCCCAAGTGGAGGAGTTTAAGTATCTCGGGGTCTTGTTCACGAATGAGGGAAAACTGGAGCGTGAGATCGATAGGCGGATAGGTGCAGCATCCGCAGTGAAGCGGGCTCTGTACCGGTCTGTCGTGGTGAAGAGAGAGCTGAGTCGAAAGGCAAAGCTCTCAATTTACCGATCGATCTACGTTCCCACCCTCATCTATGGTCATGAGCTTTGGGTTGTGACCGAAAGAACGAGATCTCGGATACAAGCGGCTGAAATGAGTTTTCTCCGCAGGGTGTCTGGACTCTCCCTTAGAGATAGGGTGAGAAGCTCAGTCATCCGGGAGGGACTCGGAGTAGAGCCGCTGCTTCTCCACATCGAGAGGAGCCAGTTGAGGTGGCTCGGGCATCTGGTTAGGATGCCTCCTGGACGCCTCCCTGGTGAGGTGTTCCGGGCATGTCCCACCGGGAGGAGACCCAGAGGAAGACCCAGGACACGCTGGAGGGACTATGTTTCTCGGCTGGCCTGGGAACGCCTTGGGATTCCCCCAGAGGAGCTGCTCCAAGTGGCTGGGGAGAGGGAAGTCTGGGCCTCCTTACTTAGGCTGCTACCCCCGCGACCCGACCCCGGATAAGCGGAAGAAGATTGATGGATGGATGGATGGATAGTGTAATGCATCCATGCATTCTGTCATCTTTCATTACAAAAAACATAACTTACATAGTTCTCATCCTCTTCTGCCTCCCTCTTCGTCTCTCCCTCTGTGTCTTTCCCAGCTCTGCCAGCTTCAGAAGAAATTCACCATTAAAAACACGGAGCAACAAGAAAAGCTCTCACAAGTTGTGAGTCACAACAGAACGAGGCTACAATGAAACACACTGAACAAAAATATAAAACAACACTTTTGTTTTTGCTCCCATTTCTACGGTGGCATTTTTAGGTCTGTTGTGTGTTGGATATCGCCATCCTGAAAGCTAAAGGTGCTAAAGGCTAGCACCAGCCTCTAAGCCAGCCAGACTCCGGCAATCCTCGTCAACTTAATGTTATCACATGAGATGGAGATTATTTATACAACACAGTGGAAGCAGTAAAGCAAAAAAGTCAAGTGACAGAAACTGGAGGAGTTTAACGTTACGTCCTGCAACATTTAAAACAGAGGACGCTAGATTGTTAGTTCCGCTTCCACCACGAAGCAGCGTGTTAAAGACGGTACATTTGTACAAACTCACCTCATGCTAAGTGGTCAAATGCTTCTCTCTGCATGTTAGAAGTATTTCCGACCTTTATTGTAATCGACGCTTTGCATGTGTTGCAAGTAGACCTGGTTTCGTCTCCGCTTTTTCCTCGACGCCATGTTGAACACCAAATACGGCGCATGTCTGTGATGTCATCACGCAAATACGTCACCACAACGAGTCAGTCGAACGAGTCAGTCAGAACCGATAAACAGAATCGTTAAGACAAGCATCCTACAATTCCAGGGAATTGAACTCTAAAGAACCGGTTCTTTAAAAGAACCAGTTCTCGATTCCCATCCCTAGCGGGAAGGTGGTCTCAATCTAGAAGAGGATTCATAGCTTGGATCAGTGGAAAGGTTCCCACAATTGGATCATATTGGATTGGATCGTCCAACTGGACTCAAGGCTGCAGAAAAGTAAACTGTCGACCTGAAGTGAAAAATAATCATGCTTATCTCAAATCGGACTCCCCAAACAGCCTTGGAAGGGCTGACTATCAAATTTCTCCTTCTCCTGGGACATGAGCAACTGAGGAAAAACAACTGCATCTATCACATACCCCCCTCCCCCCCACACACACACACACACACAAACACACCCTCTAGGGCTGGGCGATATATCGATATTTTTAAAATATCGAGATTTTTTCTAAAGAGATATAAGACGAGACTATATCGTTTATATCGAGAATCCACCGTCTGTCTGTTTTCTCCCACTCGCCCCCCTCCTTCTCCTTCACTGAGCAGCACAGACCCAGCCCCTCCTTCCTGCAGGCTGCAGGAGGGCGGAGCCGCGGAGACTTTCAGCACAACAAGAAGTAAACACGGCAGATATGAAGAGCCGCGACGCAGCTGCTGAGGGGGAAAAACAATGTTTTTCCTGAGCTAGTTTGGATTTAAATTGTCAGATGAGGGCAGAAAAAATATTTTTGTAGACGATGCTGAAAATAATCCCGACGAAGGCTCGGATCTACGAATCTTTTTCACCATTTAAACAGCGGAGTGGAGCGTGAAACGGCAGAACCGAGTTTTTTTTACAGCCTCCTCTTCATTAAACAAACCACGGGTCTGAGCTCATTTAGTCGTGCGCGCACTGCAGCGCTTTCATGAGAGGAGCAGAAGGACGTGGAGACATTAATAAATCAGCAGCTCATCACATCGCCAAAGATACGGTCCTTAGCGGCTAACAAGATGGCTAACGCTTTAGCCGCCTTCTTCCACAGCTGAGACTGACCGTGTCTTTGGCGCTATATGATAAACTGCTGATTTAATAATGTCTCCGCCTCTCTGTTCACGTTTCTGAGTGGAGGCTGTCGTCTTTTTACACAAGGATTCAATGCGACACTTTGTAGAGCAACTTAGAGAACGTCTTCGTGAACCCGGAAACAACCCCCTGACCCTTTCACAATAAAACCGGATACAGTATATCAAATATATTGTACCACAGGCTCACATTTACTGCAGTTCACAAACACTGACTAAAGTGAAAGCACCTTTCTATCTTATCAAGACACTCAAAGCTCTTTAAAACACAATCTGTGTCCTCATTTACCCATTCATACAGCAATCTACTAGAACTGTACAAAGAATAATCAGTACTTTTATCACATTCATACACTGACTGATGGACACACATCAGAGGCAATGACACAGCTGCCCTCAGCTGAAGAGGACTATTATTTAATAGGTGTAAATAAATGTCTAAAAAATAAAGTAATGTATAAAATAGTTCATTTTTTAGACATTTATTTTGTAGAGTTACAGCTGTTTGTTAATAAATGTTGCTGTGTGACAACTGGGACAAAGCTTTGACTCAGAAATATATTTTTGTTATTCTTTTATGGAAAGAAAATTATATCGAGATATATATCGTATATCGCGATATATCACAACAATATCGAGATATGAATTTTTGTCCATATCGCCCAGCCCTAACACCCTCCCCGGAGAACTCTCTGTAAGCGCTTATCAGAGGTGCTGGCTGGTAACATCAATAGAATTGTAGCTGATCTGAACAAGGATTATGGACTAATCTCACCGTCTTGACCTCAAATGCATATGTGATTTGTCTTAACTGTGCTTGCTGGCAGAGTTTTTTGATGTCTCATATAGTGTCCTAATAGACAAGATGTGAAATATCTTTTTTGTAATACCACTCTCTACCCTCATGGTTTCTCTCCTTTTTCATATCTAAGATTATCATTCTGATAAGGGATGAGAGGTCTGATGTGTGTGTATATATATATATACATATATAAATATATATATATATATATATATATATATATATATATATATATATATACACTGTGTATGTGTTTATATATATACACATACACAATATATAGGTACACATAAACAATATATAAACTGTACATACTGTATATGTATACAGCGAACCCCCGACCTACGAACGAGTTAGGGAGTTAAGAACGGTTCGCAGCTCGATTCTGCCGTAGGTAGGGGGTGAAAATTATTTTTAAAAAAAAAATTATTCATTCATTCATTCATTCAACCTTTATTTATCATGCTAACGGAGCGCGCACACACATTTAAGCATGTACAGTAGTGTACTGTAATGTTAAACATTGCTATTCACATTTACAGAATAAATAAAAATATATTTTCTTACTTTGAGATGGTCAAAGCCGACATCTTAGGTTGCCATGCGTTGATTGTTGTCGGGCCGAGCAGCGCGGCGGCCGGCCAGTGAACCACCGCAGCTGCTCCAGACCTGTGTTAGCTAGCTGGCTAGCTTCTGCTAGCCAAGCCATGAGCTGGTGTTGGAGCGGCGGCGCGATCAATCTGCAGCTCCTGCTGCTGCCTGAGACATCCACAAAGTTCACAGAGACGTTTCCAGCTCGTAATTAATCCATATGAAGCCATCCTGGTCACCAGTCTTCGGCTGGCTCCCGGGCAGCTAACCTAAAATGGCGTCCGGTGTTCTGTGACCGGAGACCCCAGTGACTGAACCTAAAATGGCGTCCGGTGTTCTACATTAATTTGTGACCGTGTAAACTGAAGACCTACTTCCTGTTGCCCAAGATTGCTCAAAAATGATCAGAAATGATCTTTTTTATCATAATTATTATTTATAAAGCCTTTAAAACAACCACAGCTGCAACAAAGTGATGTACACATGAAATTAAGAACATTTAAACACAAAAAAAATAATATATTTTTTTTAATACAGTAATTTCATATTTTTATTAAATATGATACGTTCGTAGGTCCCGTTGTTCGTAGGTCGATGGAGTCGTAAGTAGGGGGTTTGCTGTATATATATATATATATATATATATATATATATATATATATATATATA
>JBBPBX010067252.1:0-10404 GCA_038048925.1 Garcialebias charrua
TATCTGACACTCTCTTCACCTTTACTACATTTTTTGCCATCTCTTCCTTCAAGACCACTCCTACACCATTTATTTTTCTATCCGCACCATGGTTAAACAGTTGGAACCATGTTCAAATGCTGCAAGCCTTGCTGCCCTTCAACTTGGTCTCTTGGACACATAAAACATCTATCTTCTTTCTCTGCATCATGTCAGCCAACTCTCTACCTTAGCCTGTCAATTTCCCCACATTTAAAGTTGTAACTGTAAGTCCTAAATTCTTCACTTTCCTCTTCTTCCTCCGTCTCCTGACATGTTTCCTTTCTCGTGGTCTTCAACTAACAGTATTTCTGTCAGTACCCTGTTTTTCAACAAGTGGCGGTCATTGTTAACGCGGCCCTCGAACAATCCGTTATGGTTTCGTTTTAACTAACAGTATTTCTGTCAGTACCCTGTTTTTCAACAAGTGGCGGTCATTGTTAACGCGGCCCTCGAACAATCCGTTATGGTTTCATTTTAAGGAACTCACATTGTGGTTTTTGCTAAAGTTTTTTTTACATCAGATGCCATTCCTGACACAACCCTCACAATTTATCCAGGCTTGGGACTAGCTCGAGAGAGACACTGGCTTATGCTCCCTAGCGGCTGGTTTGTTATAAAACATATAATCAATGTGCCATATAAAAAATGATAAAATACTAAAAACAAACACGTTTAAAAAAAGCATACATAATGTGTTTATAAATAAGTATATGTTTTGTATTTTTATAGGAGGTAGATCCCTTGGATTTGGTCATTTTAAAAGTATGTTGCATGAAAAAGTGTGGGTACCCCTGAATTACACCATAACAACTGAATGAAGAAGTTCTAAAATTATTTCAATTAACTTTCAACAATTTTATATTTTGTGTTTATGACGGAATTTATGATTTTTCATTCAACCTTTATTTAGTCAGGTAAATCTTATTGAGCCTCGAGGGCTCATTTACGAAAGCGACCTGCTACAAACTAAAGAATGATGAACAGCAATGATACAAATACAAATACAATAAACAATAAACTAAAGAAAAAGTAGCAAAAAGTAGCAAAAACATTAAGCTAGATGTACAAAATCAAAAACAGGAACAAATCTGCATTGGTTTTTGCCAGGATTCCAACAGATTCTGAAAATCATTTAGAGAGGTCAGGGCCTAGAGCTTTAGATCTTTTTGTAAGATATTCCAGGAAGCAGGAGCAGAATAGGAGAAGGCCCTTCCAGGGGGGAGCTAGGGTGTGCTATAGCCCCCCCCCCCCTGGAAAAGTCACAGCACCCCCTTAGCACCCCCAAGAAAATATCAGATTATTTTCTTTTTCATCTGAGTTAATATTCTTTAACATGTGGTTGTTGTGATATTTTCCTCGCAAAACACAACTAATAAAATAAAAAGAAATCAGTGATTATATTGAGTAAAAAAAAACAATCTGATCCACCAGCTGAAGCCCAGAAAGATGAGTGATGCTCTCAACACTGACCCAGAAAGGAGCAGAAACTGGTGACATGATGCCTCTGGTTATGCCATTTTTAACTAATACAATTTGATAAATCATTTCCTGGCTTGCAGTGATAATAAATGACTTATCTGGTCACATTAAATAACTACTTTTAACCAAAATCCAAAATAAACTTTATTAAAATAGCCTCACTGCATCTAAATTAATGCGTGTATAAAACAGAGATAATTCCTGCTTAAAGAGTTAATTTTGCCTTAGACAAGAGAATTGAGCCTTGACGGATTTATTACTATTGCTTGTTTATTATTGTTGTTGATTTTTAGTTTGATTATTTTTGTAATAAAACTTAAGACAACTTTATTTGGATGATTATTAATTTGTTCTGGTATAGAACTCCCTGTAATAACATATTCACCCTTTACTAATCAGAATCCGTCACTGAAGTACTTTGCAGAATATATTGATTAAGTTGTTGTTGGTCAGTAAACTGACCAGCTGGTGCCAAACTTTAATGAATGAAAAATAAATAAAACAAAAGTAGTAGGGCTGAGATTGAAAAGGTGTCATCCTTCTTCCTCCATCTCACCCTTCGTTATGGCTACAAGCTTCTACCCCGAGGTTGTTGGACTCATGAACCCCTAGTCTGAATTATCACTGTGAAAACAAATCACTGTAATACCATTTGGTTATGTGCTACTGATCATTTCATATTGCTATGTTAATTCGTCCTCATCTGCTCATACAGACTCATGTTCGTGCTGCTATTGTTTGGCGCATTGTTTCATACTAGGGCTTAGTGTATTTTTAGTTTAGTGTATTTCTTATTTCATGTCTCGGATCTTTTTTACTGTTTTTCTTTACAATTTGTATTTCTGTTGGATGTAACTTGGACCATTGTCTATAGTTTCGTTCCACCTTATGTACCACATGTGATGTGAATGACACACATTGACCTTGAGAACTGAAAGAACAAATGATCCTTCATAGCATTCTCAGTAAAATGCTTAGCCCCCCCTTAGCACCTGCAGAAAAATATCTCTGGATCCGCCACTACCTTTTTCCAAGTTCAGTCCTCACTGACGGAACACTGCAGGTGATCATGTCCTGAGAGCACACACTGTAGCTGCACTCACGCAAAGACATGTAGGAGAAGATGTATGAAGGCAGCAGACCAAGACTTTGAATTTTAAGTTGGAAGAGAAAAGTCAATTGGTTCATCTGGACAGCAAAGGGTTAACCCTTCTTGAAGGAGGATAAATGTGGGGGTGGCAGCGAGCCATAGGAGATGGCAGAGAGAGGAGGCAACATAAGGGCGATTCTCCCAGTACTTGGGGGCTGCATACAGGCATCAAATATTTTTAAACAATTTATTTTATAAAAACAACCCATGGCTCATCCATCAATCAGCCAATTGTGCGACATGTCCAATCTTATTTTGAAAAACTGCGATTGATCGAGTCTGCAAAAAATGAACCACAATGTAGCAAGGGACTGCTGTATATTAATTTCAGAAAGTACAATTTGAAGATTCATCACAGCGAAATAGTTCAAGGGGAAGGTGGGGTGGAGTTTGAGGACCAGGACTGGGAAACACTGGTCAAAGTTATGACAATTACTTTCTGAAATTAGGGACAAAAAAAACGATATATAGATCTTTTTCATGATATTCTAATTCTTTGAGATGTAAATGTATTGCTATAAACACAAATAATGCTATGGTGTTTTTAAAGGTTGATCCAGTTTTATGAATTAATTTAAGCTCTATTCTTAGATGGAAAACTACTTCATCCGTCCAGTAAAAAGAAACTGACTGAAATGCAGAACCGCTCTGATCATGTTGAAGGCAACTTCTCAGATGGCGAGGAGCTTCACATCACACCTCACCTATCAAGATACAGAAAAAGATTTATACCAGAAAAGAACACGAGCATGGCACCGATCAAGAATCAGGCAAGTTTACTTTCAGTGCTACTTGTACTAGGGATTCACAGCCAAATTATTGATAAAAATGTCAAAAATGTCCATTTAAGTTGGACACCATTTTGATTGATGATCTAAAAGCACACCTCTATAAATGTATCCTACAATTCCTTCATTATTTAATGCATCAAACTTAACCAGTGACATCTTTGCAAATTAATCTAAAAGGGTGGTTTACTTCTTTGACCCACTTAGACAACGAGCACCCTTTCCTTCAGAGCCAGCTTTTGGCGACATAGGTGGTTGCTAAGGGTGCTGCTACACGTACTCAAACCAAAAATATCAATAACATGCAAGACTCACAGACACCCTGTGCTCATGCTTTGCATTTAGAAATTCAGAAAATATGAAAAAAAATGCTGAGACACTGAACTAAATGGTTTCTGAAATCATCATATATCTAAGGATCTATCAGAAGAAGATTATTATAACACAACCGTGATTAATGCCTGTAATTGTTTTACTTGAAGTCTTTGTCTTTTACAGTGTGTCCTAACATCTTTAAGTCTTTACATTTTTTTAAATGTATGTATTTAAAATTTCATAAAATGCAGATTTTTCAAGGTGTACCTAGAATTTGTTTACTCTGTACACATTTAGATTTTGTTTTAATAAGGTCTTTGTTTAGAAATAAAATATTTTGTACCAACAAAAATGTTTTCCTTTTCCTTAGGTCCTTCAAAATCCTCTGTGAAGAGACCTTGGAGTCAGCAGGAAAAGCTTGCTGTTCAGCGGTACTGTATATGGGCAATTTTGTGTCAATGCGAAAGGTGCCGAGAAAACAAGAGTGCGAAATATGCATTGAAAAATCCTCCCCTGCTCTTGACAGAAGAGCATGGAAAGATGTTAAATTTTATGTGCACAATGAAATAGTCAAGATAAAAAAAACACTAAAACATTGAGATCATCATCAGTCTTTATTCCCCGGCCTGTTTTGTAAAAGGCACATTTTAATTCAAGTTATGGACAGGTCTCTTTATTTAGGTATGAGCCCTATTTGTCACTGGGACAATTTTACTTTTTAATGAAGAGGCCCATTTTTATCAGTGGTAAATCTTGTATTTTTATTTTTTAAAAGGCCTGTTTTTTCACTGGCATATCCAGTTTTTATTTTCAATTTAGAATTATTTCATTATACAGATATGTGCAAAGGCTCTTTATTCCCCGACCTGTTTTGTAAAAGGCACATTTTAATTGATTTTTTTTTCAAGTTATGGACAGTTCTCTTTATTTAAGCACGAGCCCTATTTGTTACTGGGATAATTTTACTTTTTAATGAAGAGGCCCATTTTTATCAGTGGCAAATCTTGTATTTTCATTTTTAAAAAGGCCTGTTTTTTCACTGGCATGTTCCAGTTTTTATTTTCAATTTAGAATTATTTCATTATACAGACATGTGCAAAGGCTCTGTTGATGTTGTTCACTGTTTACTGAAAGATTTAATGCCTGTGTCTAAATAAAAAATCTCTTCAAAGTGCAATCTTATCTATTTTAGTAGAAAATGTTTTATCATCAGGTGTACTGAAAAACATCAACTCAAGCTACCTTTAATTTTTAAAGTACAATGTTGTGTGAGATTCATTTTAAATTGTGAAAAGTGGGCTTCACTTGTAATCAGTGTTGTATAAAGTACCTCAAAGTGTTACTTGTGTAAAAGTTCAAGTATCTAACTTTTACCAAAGTAAATTTTACTTTAAGAGTATTACTTGACTTAAAGTCATAAAGTACCGTACATTTACTGTACTTAAGTATCAAAAGTAAATTTCTCATATAAAATGTACTTAAGTATTAAAAGTAAAATATTGAGTAAAAGTGATATTAAAAGTAAAATATTGAGTAAAAGTGAGCTATTACATTTTCCAAAATGAAATTTAGGAGGGGACTTCTTCCAAAAACACTTTTCTAAAGTCCACAATGACTATAATGTTATATTAAAATGTTAATGTTTATGCACTGATCTACCTGTTTCTGCTACATATACTGGTATATCTCTGCCACGCTCATCTTCATACTAGACTACGTACATTCAACATGTCCTCCTCTAGTGTGATGTGATTTTTGTCATGTTCAGGTGTGATGGATCTTACAAACCAATAGAAAGGCAAAATTATATATATTTATGCTTCTCATCCAATTACAATTATATTCACTCTATCCAGGCGGTGTAATTGATCTGTATACAGTATATTTGAGAAAAAATAAATGGTTGAACAAGCCAAAAAAAAGCTAACCTGAAGCTTTAAAAGATGAAATGACCCTTTAAATTGTTAAAAAATAAGCTAAAGGAGTGCTGTAGGGAAGCTAAAATTTGTTTGGCCAAACTGGCCAAAAACAGAAACTACAAAAGGCTAAATGACCCTTTAAAGTGTTCAACAGGTTTTAAAAGAGATGTAGGCAATCAAAAATAGTTTAACAAATGTTAAATTGGTTAACAATTGTTTAAAAAATGCAGAAAACATGTTAAAATAGCTCATGTGAAATAAACCAAACCTAACAAAACTGAAATTGATCTTTAAAGTAGTAGAACAGAAGGTTAGAGCATAATAAGCATTCACACACTAAACGGTCCCCACTTGGTTGGTTAAATACATTTTTTCACACACCTATCGGTCCTCAATTTGCTGGTCAAAATCTTTTTTCAAAATGTTGCTGTTCTGCAATGTCTGAGTGAGTGTTTAGTGGGTGGGTGACATCTAGTGTCCAAAATTGCTCTCACACTCTTTCTAAGTCGTTCAGAACTAGTGGTCCTCACTCTGCTGGTGTTTTTACTTGGTCCTCACTATGTGGGGAGTACAAGAATGTGTGTGTGTGTGTGTGTGTGTGTGTGTGTGTGTGTGTGTGTGTGTGTGTGTGTGTGTGTGCGTGCGTGCGTGCGTGCATCATCAAGTTGAACTCAGCAATGCTATTTCTTTATTCTATAATACACCTGAATGTTTATTTTAAAAAGAAGACAATTTAGTTATAATGAATATTGATAAATGTTCTAATACAAACTTCCAGTTTAAATCCGGCACAATTAGTCATATTTGTGAGCTCAGTATCATGTCTCTCAGACTGGCTTTGAAGAGAGTAAAGTACGTCAGTTTATTCTTTGCAGTCATTTCACACTTTGTTGTTTGAATACGGAGCTGTAGATGATGACATTTTGGTGAGAAATCTAGTTTGTCCATCCATCCATCCATCCATCCATCCATTTTTGTCCGCTTATCCGGGGTCGGGTCGCGGGGTAGCAGCCTAAGTAGGGAGGCCCAGACTTCCCTCTCCTCAGCCACTGGAAGCAGCTCCTCTGGGGGAATCCCAAGGCGTTCCCAGGCCAGCCGAGAAACATAATTAATAATAATAATTTGTCACATTTGTCATCTGTGTATGTTTCCCATACTTGACAGACGAAATTGGTCTTCTGCCTTTAACCCAACCACCACCAGGTGGTGCAGCGAGCAGCCGTAGTCAGCGCTCGGGGAGCTGGAGAATTAGATGTGCACTCATAGACACCCCAAGGTGTGTAGTGGCCGGGGCGCGAACCCGCGTCCTTCGGGTCCCAAGTCAAAAGCCTTAGCCACTACACCATCTTGGCTCCTAGTCCCTCCAGCGTGTCCTGGGTCTTCCTCTGGGTCTCCTCCCGGTGGGACATGCCCGGAACACCTCACCAGGGAGGCATCCTAACCAGATGCCCGAGCCACCTCAACTGGCTCCTCTCGATGTGGAGAAGCAGCGGCTCTACTCCGAGTCCCTCCCGGATGACTGAGCTTCTCACCCTATCTCTAAGGGAGAGTCCAGACACCCTGCGGAGAAAACTCATTTCAGCCGCTTGTATCCGAGATCTCGTTCTTTCGGTCACAACCCAAAGCTCATGACCATAGATGAGGGTGGGAACGTAGATCGATCGGTAAATTGAGAGCTTTGCCTTTCGACTCAGCTCTCTCTTCACCACGACAGACCGGTACAGCGCCCGCTTCACTGCGGATGCTGCACCTATCCGCCTATCGATCTCACGCTCCAGTTTTCCCTCATTCGTGAACAAGACCCCGAGATACTTAAACTCCTCCACTTGGGGCAGGACCTCCTCCCCGACCCGGAGAGGGCATGCTACCCTTTTCCGGCTCAAGACCATGGCCTCGGATTTGGAGGAACTGATCCTCATCCCGGCCGCATCACACTCGGCTGCAAACCGCTCCAGCGAAAGCTGTAGATCACGACCTGATGAAGCCAATAGGACCACATCATCTGCAAAAAACAGAGAAGCGATTCTAAGGCCACCAAAACGGATCCTCTCAACACCTTGGCTGCGCCTAGAAATTCTGTCCATAAAAGTTATGAACAGAATCGGTGACAAAGGGCAACCTTGGCGGAGTCCAACTCTCACTGGAAACGAGCCTGACTTACTGCCGGCAATGCGGACCAAGCTCTGACACCGGTCGTACAGGGACCTAACAGCCCATATCAATGGGCCTGGTACCCCATACTCCCGGAGTACCCCCCACAGAACCCCCCGAGGGACGCGGTCGAATGCCTTTTCCAAGTCCACAAAGCACATGTAAACTGGTTGGGCAAACTCCCACGCACCCTCCAGGACCCTGCTGAGGGTGTAGAGCTGGTCCAGTGTTCCACGACCAGCACGAAAACCACATTGCTCCTCCTGAATCCGAGGTTCGACTATCCGACGGACCCTCCTCTCCAGAACCCCTGAATAGACCTTACCAGGGAGGCTTAAGAGTGTGATCCCCCTATAGTTGGAACACACCCTACGGTCCCCCTTTTTGAATAGGGGAACCACCACCCCAGTCTGCCAATCCAAGGGAACTGCCCCCGATGTCCACGCGATATTGCAGAGTCGCGTAAGCCAACACAACCCCACAACATCCAGAGCCCTAAGGAACTCAGGGCGAATCTCATCCACCCCCGGAGCCCTGCCACCGCGGAGCTTTTTAACCACCTCGGTGACCTCAGCACCAGAGATTGGAGAGCCCGACCCAAAGTCCCCAGGCTCCGCTTCCTCAGTGGAAGACGTGCCAGTAGGATTGAGGAGGTCTTCGAAGTATTCCGCCCACCGACTCACAACATCCCGAGTTGAGGTCAACAGCACGCCATCCCCACCATAAATGGTGTTGGTCGCGTACCGCTTTCCCCCCCTGAGACGCCGGATGGTGGACCAGAATCGCCTCGAAGCCGTACGGAAGTCATTCTCCATGGCCTCTCCGAACTCCTCCCACGCCCGAGTTTTTGCCTCAGCAACCACCCGAGCCGCATGCCGCTTGGACTGTCGGTACCTATCTGCTGCTTCCGGGGTCCCACAGGCCAAAAAGGCCCAATAGGACTCCTTCTTCAGCATGACAGCATCCCTCACCGCCGGTGTCCACCACCGGGTTCGAGGGTTGCCACCACGACAGGCACCAACAACCTTGCGGCCACAACTCTGATAAGCTACCTCGACAATAGAGGCGCGGAACATGGCCCACTCGGACTCAATGTCCCCCGCCTCCCTCGGAACGTGTTCAAAGCTCTCCCGGAGGTGGGAGTTAAAGCTCCGTCTTACGGGAGACTCTGCCAGACGTTCCCAGCAGACCCTCACAATACGTTTGGGTCTGCCAGGTCTGACCGGCATCCTCCCCCACCATCGGAGCCAACTCACCACCAGGTAGTGGTCAGTGGACAGCTCCGCCCCTCTCTTCACCCGAGTGTCCAGGACATGCGGCCGCAGATCAGATGAGACGACAACAAAGTCGATCATCGAACTGCGACCTAGGGTGTCCTGGTGCCAAGAGCACATATGTACACCCTTATGCCTGAACATGGTGTTCGTTATGGACAATCCATGACGAGCACAGAAGTCCAATAACAGAACACCACTCGGGTTCAGATCAGGGGGGCCGTTCCTCCCAACCACACCCCTCCAGGTCTCACTGTCATTGCCCACGTGAGCGTTGAAGTCCCCCAGTAGAACAAGGGAGTCCCCAGGAGGTGCACTCTCCAATACCCCCTCCAAGGACTCCAAAAAGGGTGGGTAATCTGCGCTGCCGTTTGGCGCATAGGCACAAACAACAGTCAGAGCCCGTCCCCCCACACGTAGGCGAAGGGAGGCTACCCTCTCGTTCACCGGGGTGAACCCCAACGTACAGGCACCAAGATGGGGGGCAACAAGTATGCCCACTCCTGCTCGGCGCCTCTCACCAGGGGCAACTCCAGAGTGGAAGAGTGTCCAACCCCTCTCAAGGAAACTGGTTCCAGAGCCAGAGCCATGCGTTGAGGTGAGTCCGACTATTTCTAGCCGGAACCTCTCAACCTCACACACTAGCTCAGGCTCCTTCCCCACCAGAGAGGTGACATTCCATGTCCCAATGGCCAGCTTCTGTAGCCGAGGATCAGACCGCCAGGGTCCCCGCCCTCGGCCACCACCCATCCCACATTGCACCCAACCCCTTTGGCCCCTCCCATAGGTGGTGAGCCCATGGGAAGTACGTCAGTTTCTTCTTTGCAGTCATTTCACACTTTGTTGTTTGAATACGGAGCTGTAGATGATGACATTTTGGTGAGAAATCTAGTTTGTGAGAATATTTATTTTCAAAGCAAGATGTTTTACCAAGTGCAACAAGTGCTGAATGTGAAGGTTAAAACATCAGATCATGGGTTTTATAAGATGGTGCAGAAATACATACACATTAATCTATCTATCTATCTATCTATCTATCTATCTATCTATCTATCTATCTATCTATCTATCTATCTATCTATCTATCTATCTATCTATCTATCTATCTATCTATCTATCTATCTATCTATCTATCTATCTATCTATCTATCTATCTATCTATCTATCTATCTATCTATCTATCTATCTATCTATCTATCTATCTATCTGTCTATCTGTCTGTCTGTCTGTCTGTCTGTCTGTCTGTCTGTCTGTCTGTCTGTCTGTCTGTCTCTTTTGATTCCAATTCTTTTGATTCCAATTCTTTT
>JBBPBX010067253.1:0-19454 GCA_038048925.1 Garcialebias charrua
ACAAACAGACAATTAAAACTTAACTGTTGGCACATTACTTGACAGATTAAATAGCTTATGAAAATAAGAAATAGGAGGAAGGAATACTGGAAGCTAAGTTAAGCTAAAGTTGGTTACTTTGAACCAGACTGGGTGACACCGTTTCCCCCACACGAGCAGACTGCTGGGCTCCCGCACGCTCAAACACACCACGGCTCGTTACCTGTTGAAGGTTCGTCTCTTGGAGACAAGAGTGGAGAAGTTTGTGGACACACACGTGGATGGGTTTGTCCAGTGGCCGTCCAGTTGGACTTCAGCGTGAGTGTGCTGATTCACGATACGAGGAACTCGCCTCCCTCGGCAGGGACCAACGGTCGAGCGCACAGACTGACTTTCAAAATAAAACTTTAGAAAACAAATTCTTCCAGAAGAGTGACAGGATCACAGTAAGGCTTTGCTATGATCCTAGCGGAGACGTGGGTCGTTGACATATGACCGGGCCGACTCCAGCTTTCCCAGGGAAGAGAAACAGTTGCAAGTAGTTCTCCTCCAAAAACTCTAACCCAAAATGCAGGAAGTGCCCCTTAAGAAGGGGGTGTGACTTAGTCACATACTTCCTGCTGATTGGTTGTTGCACCCCTAGAGAGGGTGTGACTTTGCAAATGAGTGAGTTTGAGTGACGAACGATTGAGAAACATCTGGACTGTTTAGGTTTTAGAGAGAACAATTGAGAAACATCTGGACTGTTTAGATGTTATCGAACGATTGATAAACATCTGGACTGTTTAGATTTTAACGAGAACGATTGAGAAACATCTGTACTGTAGATGTTAGTGAGAACAATTGAGAAACATCTAGACTGTTTAGATTTTAACGAGAACGATTGAGAAACATCTGGACTGTTTAGATTTTAACGAGAATAATTGAGAAACATCCGGACTGTTTAGATGTTAGCGAGAACGATTGGGAAACATCTGTACTGTAGATGTTAGTGAGAACGATTGAGAAACATCTGGACTGTTTAGGTTTTAGAGAAAACAATTGAGAAACATCTGGACTGTTTAGATGTTATCGAACGATTGAGAAACATCTAGACTGTTTAGACTTTAACACAAATGATTGAGAAACATCTGGACTGTTTAGATTTTAACGAGAACGATTGGGAAACATCTGGACTGTATATGTTAGCGAGAAAGATTGAGAAACATCTGGACTGTTTAGATGTTATGAACGATTGATAAACATCTGGACTGTTTAGATTTTAACGAGAACGATTGAGAAACATCTGGACTGTAGATGTTAGCGAGAAAGATTGAGAAACATCTGGACTGTTTAGGTTTTAGAGAGAACAATTGAGAAACATCTGGACTGTTTAGATGTTATCGAACGATTGATAAACATCTGGACTGTTTAGATTTTAACGAGAACAATTGAGAAACATCTGTACTGTAGTTGTTAGTGAGAACGATTGAGAAACATCTGGACTGTTTAGGTTTTAGAGAGAACAATTGAGAAACATCTGGACTGTTTAGATGTTATCGAACAATTGAGAAACATCTAGACTGTTTAGATTTTAACGAGAACGATTGGGAAACATCTGGACTGTATATGTTAGCGAGAAAGATTGATAAACATCTGGACTGTTTAGATGTTATTGAACGATTGATAAACATCTGGACTGTTTAGATTTTAACGAGAATGATTGAGAAACATCTGGACTGTAGATGTTAGCGAGAAAGATTGAGAAACATCTGGACTGTTTAGGTTTTAGAGAGAACAATTGAGAAACATCTGGACTGTTTAGATGTTATCGAACGATTGATAAACATCTGGACTGTTTAGATTTTAACGAGAACAATTGAGAAACATCTGTACTGTAGATGTTAGTGAGAACGATTGAGAAACATCTGGACTGTTTAGGTTTTAGAGAGAACAATTGAGAAACATCTGGACTGTTTAGATGTTATCGAACGATTGAGAAACATCTAGACTGTTTAGACTTTAACGCGAATGATTAAGAAACATCTGGACTGTTTAGATTTTAACGAGAACGATTGGGAAACATCTGGACTGTATATGTTAGCGAGAAAGATTGAGAAACATCTGGACTGTTTAGATGTTATCGAACGATTGATAAACATCTGGACTGTTTAGATTTTAACGAGAACGATTGAGAAACATCTGGACTGTAGATGTTAGCGAGAAAGATTGAGAAACATCTGGCCTGTTTAGATGTTAGCGAGAATGATTGAGAAACATCTGGACTGTAGATGCTAGCAAAAACGATTGAGAAACATCTGGACTGTTTAGATGTTATGAACGATTGATAAACATCTGGACTGTTTAGATTTTAACGAGAACAATTGAGAAACATCTGGACTGTAGATGTTAGCGAGAAAGATTGAGAAACATCTGGCCAGTTTAGATGTTAGCGAGAATGATTGAGAAACATCTGGACTGTATAGATTTTAACGAGAAAGATTGAGAAACATTTAGGTTTTAGAGAGAACGATTGAGAAACATCTGGACTGTTTAGATGTCATTGAACGATTGAGAAACATCTGGACTGTTTAGATGTTAGCGAGAACGATTGGGAAACATCTGGACTGTTTAGATATTATCGAACGATTGAGAAACATCTGGCCTGTTTAGATGTTATCGAACGATTGATAAACATCTGGACTATAGATGTTAGCAAAAATGATTGAGAAACATCTGAACTGTTTAGATTTTAACGAGAATGAATGAGAAACATCTGGACTGTTTAGATGTTAGCGAGAACGATTGAGAAACATCTGGACTATAGATGTTAGGAAAAACGATTGAGAAACATCTGGACTATAGATGTTAGGAAAAACGATTGAGAAACATCTGGACTGTTTAGATGTTAACGAGAACGATTGAGAAACATCTGGACTGTTTAGATTTTAACGAGAGCGATTGAGAAACATCTGGACTGTAGATGTTAGTGAGACCGATCGAGGAACATTTGGACTGTAGATGTTAGCGAGAACGATTGAGAAACATCTGGACTGTTTAGATGATAGCAAGAGCGATTGAGAAACATCTGGACTGTTTAGATGTTATCGAGAAAGATTGAGAAACATCTGGACTGTTTAGATGTTAGACTGTCAACATGACAGCGTCTCTTCTGTTTGTAGACGTCTGAAGTATTGAAGTGTGTAGATGTCCAGGCGGCCATCTTTACCTGCTGCACCTGTTTATTAAGACTTTGTGTTTGGCTTCAGCAGCTGAAGACCTTCAGAGAAACATCTGTTTGGTTCCACGTGTCTAACTGTTGTCCGTCCTGCGTTCCGCCCGTTCCTCAGGCCTGAAGACCATCGTGGGCGCTCTGATCCAGTCGGTGAAGAAGCTGGCAGACGTGATGATCCTCACGGTGTTCTGCCTGAGCGTCTTCGCCCTCATTGGCCTGCAGCTGTTCATGGGGAACCTGCGGCAGAAGTGCGTCCGCAGCACGGAGCACTGCCTGAACGGCAGCCTGCCGGCCAACACGTCCTTCTACTGCAACAACAAGACCTGGACCTCCATCAAGGACTTCATCCAGGACGAAGGTGAGCTTCTGCTCCGGTCCAGCTGTGGTTCCCCTCTGGATTCAAGTCTGAACATGACTCAGAACCATGGAACTGGTCTTTATGTTGAACAGGTCTGGACCACTAATCCAGCCAGATGTTGTTTGTCTCTGGAAGAGACCTGGTTAGGATCAGGAGAACGTCTGTAGAGAATATACTTTAAAATATTTGGGTTTAAACTGTCAGGTTCCCTTTGTAAGACACTCAGTGGATTATGGTAATCAATCAGTCAATCAATCAATCAATCAATCAATCAGTCAATCAATCAATCAATCAATCAATCAATCAACCTACCAACCAAACAACAAACCGATCGGTTGGTCACCTTAGGGATAGAACAATTACAACTTGTGCTCAATCCATGAACCCACCCTGACCTCCAGCTGTGACCACACTCCACTGACGGCTTCGAGGAGGGAGGGCGTTATGTGAGGCGATGGGCCCAGGATTCATGTCAGTGTCAAAGGTCGAGGTCAGGGCTTTTATGGGGGTTGGCTGTCAAACTTAGGGTCAAAGGTCAGAGGGTTAGGCGTAGAGTCAGAGGTCTGAGTTAGGCTTGGCAGTCTGGGTTAAGTTTATGGTTGAAGGGTGGGGTTATGGACAGGGTTTGGTTTAAGGTCAAAGGTCAGAAGGTTAGGGTTGGGAAATGAGTCATGGGTTAGGTTTAGGGTCAGAGGTCTAGGTTTAGGGTCAAGGGTCAGGGCGTTAGGATTGGTTCAGGGGGTTCTGGGTTAGGTTTAGGGTCAGAGGGTCAAAGGTCATTGATCACTGTCTCCTAAATATCAGGAAATAAAATCCCATCAGCAATACTTTATCTGTGATTTGGCCCTTTAGGCATGTGTTGCATCACCTTCTGTGCTGGGGGGTTAAGGGCCTTGCTCAAGGGCCCAGGGTGGAGGCAGGTGTGGGCGTTTCACCTTTTTCACCCACATTTTGATGTTGTCGGTCCGGGGAGTTGAGCCGGCGACTTTCTGATCACAGGCCCACCTTCTGTAACCTCTGCTCCACCACGCCCCCAAATTAATAATATATATTAATAATATTTTATTTCACATTTAGAACTAAATAAAAACTAATAAAAACAAACAAAAACAAATAAAAACAAACAAAAACTAATAAAAACAAACAAAAACTAATAAAAACAAATAAAAACAAATAAAAACAAACAAAAACAAGTTGTTGGTTTTAGTCAACACACATCAGGTTCTGAGGGAGCTTCTCATGGTGTGTGTGCGCGTGCATGTGTATGTGTATGTGTGTGTGCATGCACGTGTGTGTGTGTGTGTAGCTGCAGTGATGACCGGGGCTTCCTAAATGGACCGGACAACGTCATGTTGGTGCTGTGGTTCTAACTGACACACACACACACACACGCACGCACGCACGCACGCACGCACCACACACACACACACACACACACACACGCATCGCACACACACACACACACACACACGCACACACACACACACACACACACACACACGGCATCTGTCATGAAGCACGTGGACCACAGCGTGTTACAATTAGTCCTCTGTTCTTTACATTTTCCTCTGATGGTTCAGAAGGTTCTGATGGTTCAGAAGGTTCTGGTGGTCCAGAAGGTTCTGATGGTTCAGAAGGTTCTGATGGTTCAGAAGGTTCTGGTGGTCCAGAAGGTTCTGATGGTTCAGAAGGTTCTGGTGGTCCAGAAGGTTCTGATGGTCCAGAAGGTTCTGATGGTCCAGAAGGTTCTGATGGTTCAGAAGGTTCTGGTGGTCCAGAAGGTTCTGGTGGTCCAGAAGGTTCTGGTGGTCCAGAAGGTTCTGATGGTTCAGAAGGTTCTGGTGGTCCAGAAGGTTCTGGTGGTCCAGAAGGTTCTGGTGGTCCAGAAGGTTCTGATGGTTCAGAAGGTTCTGATGGTTCAGAAGGTTCTGGTGGTCCAGAAGGTTCTGATGGTCCAGAAGGTTCTGATGGTCCAGAAGGTTCTGATGGTTCAGAAGGTTCTGGTGGTCCAGAAGGTTCTGATGGTCCAGAAGGTTCTGGTGGTCCAGAAGGTTCTGATGGTCCAGAAGGTTCTGGTGGTCCAGAAGGTTCTGATAGACCAGAAGGTTCTGATGGTCCAGAAGGTTCTGATGGTCCAGAAGGTTCTGATGGTTCAGAAGGTTCTGGTGGTCCAGAAGGTTCTGATGGTCCAGAAGGTTCTGGTGGTCCAGAAGGTTCTGGTGGTCCAGAAGGTTCTGATGGTCCAGAAGTTTCTGATGGTCCAGAAGGTTCTGGGTTTTAGACAAATGGTCCAAATCAAGAGTTCTTCAGAACCTGTGAAGCTTTGCAAACAGAAGGTCTTCAGGAGGAACCGTCCTGAGTTTTAGAAGCAGAACATCAAACTATGGACCGTCAGAGTTCTGTAGAACCGGGTCTTGTTTGGATCTGCAGCTCAGACTTCTCATCAGAACCATGATCCAGATGTGAAGCGGGTCACAGTCACTGCAGCTGTCCTTTTGGGTCACGTGGAGGAGTTCTGGCCCACTCCATCGTTGACTTCTGCTCAACTCTCCCAGGTTCTGGACTCTGACTGGACCCGTGGTTCTGTTCCTTCTGACCCATTCTGTGGGGTTTGGGGTCATGGTTCTGTTGGACCCAGTTTGGTTCAAGCATTGGACTCCAGAACCCTTTGGTCTCCAGAGGAGTTCAGGTCCAGGAGACTGGACTGAAGGTCTGAAGGGGCCCGAACCAGCATCCCTGCACCACCATGCTGACAGCAGTGCATTCTGGGTAAACATCAGCCCTCTGCTCTGGTTCTGGTCCAGAACTCTTGTGGTTCCTTCAGATGCAGCAGCCATGTTGTTTTTGGGGAGGTCATGACCTTTGACCTGATGACTGACACCTGTAGAGCTACTGCACGGTCCGACCTTCAGGGTGAGTCATCCTTCTCTCTGTGGAACGATGGACACTGAATGACCTTTGACCCCTCACAGATTGACGGGCTGCTTCTCGAGGTCATTGCTGATGTTGTTCCATCTTGGCGTTGTGTTAAACCACGCCCGTCTGCTCCGGAGCGGTTCTGCTCCGGAGCGGTTCTGCTGGTCGGTACCGCCTGGCGGCTCCTCAGGAACCGGTTCCTTCCTCTGAGTCCGTCTCCGGTGACAGTCAAGTGTTTATAGCTCCGCCCTCATCTTCACTTCCTGTTCGCTTCGGCGTCCATCGCTTCAAATAATTGTCCCCCGCAGGCTTCCGTATCGATCTTTAAAAGCAGCCGTGAAACTTGAGAGCCTCGGCCGCGGCCCCGAGGTCGACCCGCCGGGCGGGTCTGGACTCGCGGATCGATGGCGTTCTTCAGAGGACACGTTTCCCATCATGCCGTTTGTTTGGAGGAGCAGCAGAAGGGTGACCATGTTTCTTCACGTTGGGCTCAAACGTTCACTTCCTCTGAAGGCGTTTTGTTCAAGGCCCGGCAGGAAAGTTGGACTTCATCTGAGTCACGCTCTTATTGTGGAGAGCACTAAGAGCTTTATTTTGAAAATCCTCGGTAAAACCTCATCCTGTTGTTTTCAGTTTTCTGGTTTTTGGGGGAATAAACTACAAACAACATCAAAAACGATAATTTCACTCAAGGAAAATAAAAGTAGGAAATAAACATAAAATGCAAAACTATAAAATTCTAACATCATAAGAACATTTATTAATTAAAACATTTACAGATAAAAAGGTAGAAAAGAAAAAGTTACTATATTCCTTTAAATTTAATATAAATCTAATTGAAATAAATCAAAACAATTTCCTGGTTTTAGGAGGAACGTCTGATGATGGGAGTCAACAGGAGGTTGGCTGCTTGACCTTTGACCTCTGAGAGGAACCGCCAGCCCAGTTTGGAGGAGAAATCAGATAAAAAATGTAAAATGTATACAAATAAATCTTTACTGCTAAAAAAATTAAATACTGTACCCACTGATGTCTATGAGGAGAGTTTTACCGTTTTTTTAAAACCGTTTTATCATAATTTAGTCTTTGAGGAACTGCAAGCCGAAGCTCCTTATACTCTATATACAGGGAACCCTCGAGTTACGTCAGGGATCCGGACCTACGGGTGTGACTTAGGTCGATTCTGTCGTATCTCGCGGACCAAAAACACGTGCCTGTCGTAGGTCCGCATTTCTGACGTAGGTCGAGGCTATACCGTTAACGGAGCGCCGCACACACATTTAACGGCATGAGAATGAACAAGCGGACATCCTGTGCCATAAACATGCACAGAACTTTATTTACAAACACTTAGATAACACATTATACCACACATTCATCCATAAACACACAAAACCAGTACAGCATGTACTGTACAGGTAAAGTACTGTACAGTAATGTTTTTTTCAGCACAGACAAAGCATACAAAATACAAATCTCTTCCTGAACAGTTCTCAGCCATAATCTGCAAATGAGTTCAACCATGAAACATGAACACTTCTCTTTGAGCAGCAGCTGTTAACATCAAAATGCAGTAAATCATAAGGAACTCCCATGCACCAATCATGCACCAAATCAGCCAAATCATCAGAAACATGTTGCAACCATCATGTTTTTGAAACCAGTGCAGTCCATGTGGTGTTTGTGTGCAGTCCATGTGCATGAAAAAGTCCATGAACTCTAAAAAAGCTAGAAGCAGCAGAAAAAGGAAACAAGGAAACAAAATGTCCTTACTTTGACTGAAGTGTAGGTAGACACTGATGTTTTTCTCAAGTTCAAACCTGGATCAGATGGAACTGCTTAGCCAGTGCTCAACCATGAATCAACCATGAACACTCAAGGCACTGTAGCCCTCCCCCACCTTGCCGCTTGCCGTAATGACGCACTTTTTTTGCCGTATCTCGATTACATACTTATAATGTATTTCTGACGTAAGTCCGTTTTTTCGGTCGTATGTCGACGGCATTCTTTCAAAGAGGCCTGTCGTAAGTCCGCGTTGCCGTAGGTCGCAGGTGTCGTAACTCGAGGGTTTCCTGTACTTTTCTATTTCTTTGGGTTTTAGTTTTTTTATTTTGCTTTGAAAATTGTGACAAATGGAAAGTTTTGGGTACATTTTAATAAGGGAGCTTTAAAAGTGTCATCCCAGGAAAATAAACTATATACAGGTAGTACCCGAGTTACGACGGAGTTCCGTTCCTACGGCGCGTTGTAAGTCGAAAATCGTCGTAAGTCGGAAAACACATACACACTGGCCACCCCATATACACGTACATGTACGGTACTGTACAGTTACCAAGCACTTCGCCTATCCTAACACAGTACCCTACATAATTATCAAAAAACACATACAGTACAGTTGGAGCCATAATGAAGGAAAAAAAGAGTTACTTTCTTACTGGGAGCTGGTGAAGCCTTCCTCCGCCTGTTAGCATGTTAGCTCGGTGTCCCTCTAACATCTGAGGCTGCCTGTAGTTCGCGCGGTCCAAACTGTTTACAGTAAGGCCTGTTAGCATGTTAGCTTGTTGCACGTCCGAGCTCTGCAGCTTACTGCTGCTTCACGTGGTCCAAACTGTTTACAGTAAGGCCTGTTAACATGTTAGCTCCATACATTTGGAGCCATAATGAAGGAAAAAAGAGTTAATAACTTACCGGGAGCTGGTGAAGCCATTCCTCCGCGAGTTAGCGTGTTAGCTCGGTGTCCCAGCAACATCCGAGGCCGCAAAGCCGTTCCTCCGCCTGAGACGTCCACAGAGTTCACCGAGTGTTTCCAGCTCATTTATCCGAGCGAGGCAACCTCTGATCGGACACACGGTCCGTCCAAAGCCGGCTGTCGAAGCCGGAGCTAACCGAAGCTAACCGGAAACTGCCGGAAACTGTGTAAATCGGCTTCAAAATAATAATAATAATAATAATAATAATACTGTATTTATAAAGCCATTTAAAACAACCACAGCTGCAACAAAGGGCTTTACACATAAAATCAAAAACATTTAAACACATAAAATAAGAGTTTTCAAATTTTTTATTTTTAATGAGATGCGTGACGTAACCCCGAAACGTCATAAGTCGAGGCCGTCGTAAGTCGAGGACTACCTGTATTCTATTTTCTGACCCCTTGAACAGATTTTATTTTACTTTTTCTTTTTTTTTTTATTGTTCACATTGACCCAAACCTTCATTCAGTCGTCTACTGATACATTTGGGTGATGTCCGTCTATTGAGGACGAGCAGATTCACAAAGTCTCCGGTAAATTCTCTTTGACCCGTAGCTCTCCGTGCCGTCTCCGTCACTCGTGTCTCGTGGATTTATGTCCTGCTGATGGAAACGAGGGCCGAGGTTTATCAACTCCTGACGAGTCGCTTGCTGCTCATCACGTTCAAAGAGAAATGAAATGACGCTCGTACCGTCCGGCGTCCCGTAGAGACGATTTCCACGGATTCTGCAGATCTGTAGAAACTGTCCCAGGTGGGGGTCTCCGTGAAAAAAAGAAAACATGTTTATTAAATGTCAGCGAGGACTAAAAGGCTTTTATTTTGGTAAGAACTTTGGTTAAAAAGCCTTTATCTGAGAACAGAACGGCTCCTTCAGATTAAAAGCATCTATAGATGTGCATGATGATGGATCAGTGGGTGCCCTGTTAAAAACCATTGGTTCCTTTGGTGCAGATGTGGTCAGAACTTCTCAGAACCTGGATTTGTTTATTCAAATCCCCGTTGCACACGACAGCAGAACAAGACGAGCTGAAGTGCTTTAGCTGTTTTAGCTCCGGTTCGTCGGGCGCAGCCGCTTGTTTTGTTTCTCTGAGACTCCGAGTCATGCTTGATAAGAAAATTACTCCCGTTTGAGTGAGCGTCTTTCTGTCCTCACCGGCACAGTTGAAAACAGGAGCGCCGGGAGAAGCAAGTCAAACCGTCTTTTAAGGACACCAACCCTCTAAACTCATCCTCGGAGTTCAGGAACATTTTTCTGTCTGAACGAGGTCAGAATTTAAAACGTTTCTCTGAAAATGTTCAGGAGCGAGGACTGAAACTGAGTCAACAAGAAACCAACGGTTAAAAAAAAAAAACTGTTAAAACCAGCTGAACATCTGGAGATCTGCTGATCCGGAGCACTTCAACAGATTACAGTCTGGAGACCTGGACCAGAAACTGAACTCTGGACCAAACGTCTGAGTGTAGACGACGAGTTGGTTCTGTCCAGAACAAGGGTCTGCAACCTGCGGCTCTGGAGCCACATGTGGCTCTTTCAAGCTTTGACCAAAACTAACATAAAACTGAATTTTGGAGTCAGAGTCAGAGTACTTTTATTAACATTGCACAAGTTTGCACCAGTACAGCGTGAATATGTACGCACAGTCATCCTGAAGGGGATTACGTGTGTGAAGCTGCTGCTATCAGGACACCATATGAGACATCAAAAGATATATCACATTTCGTCTTTCAGCGCGGCCTCTCCCATCCGTATCGGGATGAAGGTTATAGGTGTGAAAACAAGGAAAGAGCCATGAGGGTAGTAGCATTGGTATTACAAAAAATATATATCACATTTTGTCTTTCAGGACACCATATGAGACATCAAAACAGTAGGACGTTATACCCACACAAAAAAAAGATTAGTTTTAGCAGTTTTCCTGTCAATTCCTTTGTAAATATGTGGATACTAGTACTAATGCACAAAGTAAATTATACTAACTTTAACTTTATGCTTTATTGTTCAAAGTAGGATAGTCAATTGCCATATTTTTTGGACTATAAGGTACATTATAAGGCGCATTAAGCGAAACAAAACATTCAGATAAGTCAAACTTTATTCAACTCATTCATAACCATATAAAATCGGTTCGAGGTCAGTAAGCACAACCAGAATTAATACATAAGACGCACTGGATTATAAGGCTCACTGTCAATTTTTGAGAAAATTAAAGGATTTTAAGTGTGTCTTATAGTCCGAAAAATACAGTACTCTACAATTAATTTCTGTACACAGTTCATTGTTTTAGTTTTTTTTTTTTTGTGGCAAAATACAAGACAATACAAGACAGTGGACGGATGAATGGAAGATAATAATAATAATAATAATGTCTTCCTGTCATCTGCATATGTTCCCATACACAGACGAAATTCGTCTCTGCATTTAACCCAACCACCTACCAGGTGGTGCAGTGAGCAGCCCGAAAGCGCCCGGGGAGCTGGAGAAATAGGTGTGCACTCATAGACACCCCAAGCTGGGTAGTGGCCGGGGCGCGAACCCGCGACCTTCGGATCCGTAGTCAAAAGCCCTGCCACTAGACCATGGATGGAATCCGATATTTTCTTTTGTCTCAAAATGTAAAAAAATCAATAAACGTTAACAGTCATTAGATGCTTTTAGTTTTATAATTTCACACCTACTGGCCAGAAACCCCCCCTCTAACAAACTTAAAATGGCCCACGGACCACCAGTTGATATGACACTTTTAGCAGGTTTTGCGGCTCTGGACACGTTTAATTTGGTGAACGAAAGGGCAGAAATGGCTCTTTTGATTGTAAAGGTTGCAGACCCCTGGTCCAGAAGAACAGACTTTAGGCTTCATTCCACCAAATGACTGTATCAGAAGAACAACCGGAATATGGAAGGATTTTGCAGGAACTTGGTGATGTCTTCATTGGACCTCAGTGGTCTCGTCATTAGACGTGTCAGAGCCTGATTGAACCATGCTGGTTCTGAACACAAACAAAGATCTTGGTGGTTTATCATCAGAGTGTCCTCCCTGGTGTGGTTGGTCCAGTGCCACAGTGCTTCAGAATAAACGTGCACTACATATGTATTCAAGAGTTTTATTGTCATGGCCTTAGAGATGTCAAGGAACCGTAAGGATCATTGATGTTACACTCAGAGCAAGATCTGGACTGTAGGACTGTCTGAACCTCATACATCTGTCCAAATACCCACCTGCTTCGAACGTTATCAACCATTAAATGGCCATTATCAGTTATTATCATCCCCATACGTAGCGGCCAGACTGCCCCTCCTGTACCACCTAGTAGGTTTTAAGGTACGTTATCACCGTTGGTAGGGATGACAGCAGGCTCCGTCTTTAGCTATGTGTTAAAATTTATAGTAAAGGGTCTAGCGTTACGTTTAGGCTCTTGGTTACGTTTAGGCTCTTGGTTAGGTTTAGGCACAAGGGTAAGGGGGTTAAGTTTAGGGTTGGTCCTCTGGGTCAGGTGTACGGTTAGGTTTAGGAAAACGGCTATATAAGCAGAAAAAAGCAAAAACCAAACACTTCCGGGTTCACGGCAACACGCTGCCTACTCACAGCGATAATAACACTGATAACGTTCTTTTAAACATGCTAGGAAGTAGATTGGACCGTTTTGCCGCTATATATGGGGATGATAACAACTAATAACGCCCATTGTATGGACTGACAACATCCGAACCCGCTGAAATACCCCAGTCTTTGTTTAATTATTTGGTAAAAATATCTGTGGTAGCAGCCTGTAGCTACATCTTGATGTGATCTGAGACAGTTGTACCGAAGAGGACGTATGGAGGGCCTCAGAGCTCCAGACACCTCGTTCCACAGCCACCTCTTCCAGCTCTTCTGGCAGGACTCCAAGGTGTTCTCATACCAGCTGAGAGACATAGTGTCTCTCCAGTGTAGGAGTCTCCTCCCTGTTGGACATGTCCAGAACACCTCCCTATGGAGGCGTCCAGGGTCCATCCTTACCAGTTGAGCCACCTAACTTTCCTCTGGAAGTGGAGGAGCAGCGGTTCTACTCCGAGTCTCTCCTGGACAACTGAACTTCTCACCCGATCTCTAAGGAGATTCCAGCTATCCTGCAGAGAAGACTCATTTAGACCTCCTGGATCCAGGATCTGGTTCTTTCAGTCTCTACCTAGAGTTCCTGACCATAAGTGAGGGTAGGAACGTAGACTGAGCAGTGAACTTGTCCAGAGTTTTGAACCTGAAAACAAGAGTTCTTGTGTTTGATTCCCTGGATGTGCTTCCTGTCTGCTCTGAAGTCAGAAGGGTTAAACACATTTCCTGCCATCGCCAGACCACAGCAGAAGTTAAACAGAGCTGGTTTTCCTGCTGAAGACGACCATTAGAACTCCAGAGCTCTTCAGAGACTTTAGTTGTTGAGTGTTGGGCCGGCCCGGCACCTGAAGTACTCCACGGGACGACGTTAAAGGGTATTAATGTACTTGGAAGAGGCTTGTGGTTGAGCTTGAGTGTTGAATAAATGTTCTGCCAAGCGTGTTTGCTGTAATGGTTTTGTGTTTATGGTCGTCCCGCTCCGTCGGTGTCTAACTGGGCCAGAACACACGAGCGGAGTCTGATGAGTTTATTGATCGTGAGGTAACGCAGACAGACGGAGAGGAGGCTGGGAACAGACAGGTGGAGGGAAAACACGACTCGGCTTCAACATTAGACTGATTGTCCCAACTTTTCAGATGTAGATAAATCTGAGCAGATTGTTGGGAACCACCAGGACCACTGTCATTGGACTTTTGGTAACGCCTCTTATGTTCAGTCTTTACACGTTTTTACTGTTTTTCCTCCAGTCTTCAGTCTTTCTCCGTCCCCCCCAGAGTGTCTCTGATAGGACTGATGCTGTCCTCTCAGAGGTCAGAGGTCCCACACTCAAACTCCCTTTGACTTCCACTGGAGCTGAGCTCTGAATTTCCTCTTCAAAACTTTTTTTTTTTTTTCTTTCGGCTTTTCCCTGCGTTAGGGGTCACCACAGTGATCTAGTCGCATGAAGATTTGGCTGTTGTTTTTACGCCGGATGCCCTTCCTGACACAACCACAGACCAACCACAGCCCTCTGTGTGGAGTAGAGAGCTGATATCTAGGGTTCCCGGGGGAGCAGATGGTGTGGGTTAAGGGCCTTGCTCAAGGGCCCAGAGTGGGGCAGATGAGGGTGGAGACAGGTGTGACCGCTTCACTTATCCCACCCACATCTTTGATGTTGTCGGTACCGGGGCTTGAACCGGCGATCTTCCGATCACAAGCGCACCTTCTTAACCTCTGCGCCACCACTCCCCAAAACAGGAAGTGTTATTACAAATACTTGTTTTACTCTGTCGTGAGTACTTTTATACTTGTTTTTAAAGAAGAAGTACAGGTTGAGCTGATTCTTGAGAAACGTCTGTTAGGAACAGAGTAAATAATAATCCAATAATTCTCAGTCAGGTCATCTGGACAGTTTCTTTTTTATAGAAACGTTTCACCCTCTATCTGGAGGGAAGTGGTGGGCAACGCTAATCAAAAAATTAGTTCCACAATTTCTAAAACGCTTATTAATTTTTTTAGGTCCACAATTTCAAAAGCACAAATGTCTTATGAAAATTAGGGGAAGCTAATCTAATCCGCTATTTATATTCGACAATTGGTAGCCGGCAGCGTTATGCAATATTTGCACTACACTGCCAACTGAAAAGTAACTAAAATGATCCTAAAAGGATGAAATTACAAAAATCAAAGGATTTATTTAATACTTTACGTACATATATTCTATTCGGCCACGAAATTAACAAAAAAGAGAATGATCTTTTAATCCCTAAAACCACTTTTAAATCTCAAATACACGGGTGTGTCGCCACCGCATAAAACTAACGACTCACCGTCGAGTGGTCGACACAAAACACACAATAAAATCCTCCGGCCGCGTTAATTTGGCTTGAAACAGCGGGGTTCTCTGCGGATTTATCCATTAGTAACCCAGCACAACCAGGCAGACACAGAGTTAGCGTCCAGTTCACCTCTGACCCGGAAGATGTCAAGATTCTATAGGCAGTCAACAGATTTAATGAAAAGTAACTAAAATACATAAAACTAACGACTCACCGTCGAGTGGTCGACACAAAACACACAATAAAATCCTCCGGCCGCGTTAATTTGGCTTGAAACAGCGGGGTTCTCTGCGGATTTATCCAAGAAACCCAGCACAACCAGCTAGCCACAGAATTAGCCCCCGAGTTCACCTCTGACCCGGAAGATGTCAAGATGGAATAGTCCATTTTTAGTAGGGGGATAAAGAAATCGACCGGTTTTTTATTGCGTATTTAATGATCGTTTTCATCGTAACTATAATTATTTTTATGTTAAATGTACATTAACAAGCAGGATCAATGTTAGGGATGTAGGTGACTGGCCGGGGCGCGGCGGGGCCGGGGCCCCTGCTGATTGGGATCCCCAGGCAACGGCATCATTTACCTACATGGTAGATCCGAGTCTGTTCTCCGCTCTGCTCCCTCCCCCTCCAACCCTCCCTCCTCTCTGCTCTTTACGGTGGGGAAAAAGGTAAAACAAGCAGCATAAGAGCTTGTAAATAAGTTTATTGGTTTTTACTGATAGATAATTAGTTATTAGCGGTACTGCATTTTAAATAAAAATAGCACAAATCCGCTTATGAATTATAAAAGTTAGTCAAACCACAAAAACGCTGACAAAAAGTTTAGGTCCACTGTAAGCGGATTAGCGCTTTAGCGCTCTCTAGCGGTCTGTGCCCACCTTTGCTGGAGGGCTTCATCAGTCAGAGGAGTTCCAGCAAACTGTTTCCCCCACCAAGAAGTACGGTAAACACCTTATAGACCAACCAGTTTGCTGGAGCCAGGATGGTTTCTGGGGGCCGTCCCGTCTCTCGTCGACTGACGAAGCCCTCCAGATAGAGGGTGAAATGTTTCTATAAAAAAGAAACTGTCCAGATGACCCGACTGAGAATTATTGGATTTGGTACCTGGATTATTGAGCATGAACTTTCTTAGTAAATAATAATGTTGTTGTTTTCTGATCCAGATAACTTCTACAAGGTGGAAGGAGCCAAAGATGCCTTAATCTGTGGGAACAGCAGCGATGCCGGGTGAGTTCTGTTTCTGTCCACGTCTTCATTTAAAGTAAAATCTGTTTTTGACTTTGGATCTTTAATGTTTCCCATCATGGCCCATCTCTGGAGTTTTGGACCACGCACCAGCCTCAAGGGTCCGGCTGGATGTTTGGATTAGGGTTAGGGTTTGAATAGCATAAACCAGCTCAGTAACCTTGGTCAGTTTGTCCAAAGTTTGGTTTAGTTCTGGTTTTCCAGGGTTCCCAGCAACTCTAGAAATCAGGGAAAACCTGGTAAAGGATTTTCTCTTTCAAACTCAGAGAATCTGAGGGTTTGATCTGCTGATTAACAGTTATCTTTGTGAGATTTGAACGTGGTGGTCACATATTAATGTTTTCTTCTGGGTCCATGTTCTGCTCCCACAGCGTCCAGTGTCAGAGTCAGAGTCAGAGTTTCTTTATTGTTGTTCCTATCTCATGTGGTACATGTGGTGGAATTAAATTATGTACACAGGATCCCAGTTACATCCAACAATAAAATGTAAAAGAAAAACAGTAAAAACATCTAAGATATGAACTAAGAAAAACATCAACTAAAAATACACTAAGCAGTAATATCATAGAAAACATTACTCCAAACAGCAGCACGAACATGAGTCTGTATGAGCAGATGAGCACAAATGAACACAGCAACATGAAACAGATCAGCAGCAACATGAAACAGATCAGCAGCAACATGAAACAGATCAGCAGCAACATGAAACAGATCAGCAGCAACATGAAACAGATCAGCAGCAACATGAAACAGATCAGCAGCAACATGAAACAGATCAGCAGCAACATGAAACAGATCAGCAGCAACATGAAACAGATCAGCAGCAACATGAAACAGATCAGCAGCAACATGAAACAGATCAGCAGCAACATGAAACAGATCAGCAGCAACATGAAACAGATCAGCAGCAACATGAAACAGATCAGCAGCAACATGAAACAGATCAGCAGCAACATGAAACAGATCAGCAGCAACATGAAACAGATCAGCAGCAACATGAAACAGATCAGCAGCAACATGAAACAGATCAGCAGCAACATGAAACAGATCAGCAGCAACATGAAACAGATCAGCAGCAACATGAAACAGATCAGCAGCAACATGAAACAGATCAGCAGCAACATGAAACAGATCAGCAGCAACATGAAACAGATCAGCAGCAACATGAAACAGATCAGCAGCAACATGAAACAGATCAGCAGCAACATGAAACAGATCAGCAGCAACATGAAACAGATCAGCAGCAACATGAAACAGATCAGCAGCAACATGAAACAGATCAGCAGCAACATGATGTGATATTTTGCAGTGATTATTCTGATTATTGATTTATTCATGAGTCTAACAGTCTCAGGGTAGAAGCTGTTCCTCAGTCTAGTGGTTCTACACTTGATGCTCCTCAACCTCCTTCCTGAGGGGAGTGGGACAAAAAGTGTGTGTGCTGGGTGAGTGTGGTCCTTCATGATGCAGGTGGCTCTCTTCCTGCATCTGGAGGTGTAGATGTCTGTGATGGTGGGGAGATTGACTCCAACATCTTCTGTGCAGCCTTCACCACTCTCTATATAATCTATAATCTATATAATGTATACCATATTTTTCGGAGTATAGGTCGCACCTTTTTTATCATTTTTTCATGGCCTGCGACCTATTCTCAGGTGTGACCTATATATGGCTTTTTATAAAATAAGCTGATTTGTAATCATTTATTAACAAAAATTAAACTGAGACACACTCTTACAATAATGTCAGCTAACAAATATATATTTTTAGGTGTTTATCCTGCTAAAATTATTCATTTATTAAAGAAAAGTTCAGCTCAGACACATATTTGCTATAATTTTTATCAAACAAATAATTGTTTTTAAGTGTTAATCTTCTTAAAAGCCTTGCTGTGCGCTCCTGTGGAAGAGACATTTGCAGCAGAGCTAAACACGGTCCACATTTTGACGTAGGTGCGACCTATACAGTATATGGATTTTTCCAATTCTTTGGCAATAATTGGATGGTGCGACCTATACTCGGGTGCGACCTATACTCCGAAAAATACGGTAATCTATATAATGTATAATCAAGTACCGGTATTAGCGATATGTACATGAAGCATCGGCTGCTGTATCCATGAAGCTGCTCCAGTTCTGAGCGTTTCGTGGGACCAAAGTGTCTCCTGGAGGATTTAGTTTTCATGAGGGTCTGGGGACCCTGGTGGTCTTGAAACTTTAACGAGCAGCCGTGGGGCAGTCGTGTCTTTAAACGTGCTTCTCTGTTTGATGACTTGACGTTTTCTGTCTTCAAGTTGAAGTCAGAGGTTTTATTTGAAGCCTCAGAACAAACTGAACATGTTTTACAATAAAAACAAACATTTTGATTTAATATTTCCTGCAGAGATGAATACTGAAACAGTCTGATGGTGTCTTTAGGAGAAGAGTTTGACACCTGCTCAGACTGGCTCTGTTGGATCACTGGTCACTCAGACTGGTTCTGAACATCACAAACGGGTCGTCAGGTTCTGGTACCTTTAGTGTTCAGGGTTTCACTCCTGATCCGTCCTCCATTTGGTTCTTGCTGCATGCGATGAACCGTGGGGACGACACGTCAGAGACGACTTGTCTCCGCGCTGACTGTCCACGCCCCGAGCGGGACACAGCTGACAGACAACGCCGTGTCCGTGGCACCGGCCGCATCGAGCCAAGCGACGGCGCCTCGTGAAACCCGTGTGACGGTCCGGCCAAGACACGGCGAAGACAGAGAGAGGGACGCTTAGTGAAGGACACATGCTGCAGGCAGGACGTGATGGTTCAGCTGAGAGGACGAGGAGACGGACCAACAGGGATTAGAGGAGACAGGAGGGACAGGAGAGACAGGAGGGACAGGAGGGAAAAAAGAGAGAGAGAGGACAGGAGGAAAAAAGAGAGAGGAGGACAGGAGGGACAGGAGAGAGAGGAGGACAGGAGGGAAAAAAGAGAGAGAGAGGACAGGAGGAAAAAAGAGAGAGGAGGACAGGAGGGACAGGAGAGAGAGGAGGACAGGAAGGAAAAGAGAGAGAGAGAGGACAGGAGGGAAAAGAGAGAGAGAGAGAGG
>JBBPBX010067254.1:8890-19454 GCA_038048925.1 Garcialebias charrua
CATCCTGTGACCTGTTAGTTTACATCCTGTGACCTGTTAGTTTACATCCTGTGTCCTTTTAGTTTACATCCAGTGACCTGTCAGTTTACATCCTGTGTTATTTTAGTTTACATTCTGTGACCTATTAGTTTACATCCTGTGACCTGTCAGTTTACATCCTGTGACATGTCAGTTTACATCCTGTGTCCTTTTAGTTTACATTCTGTGACCTGTTAGTTTACATCCGGTGACCCGTCAGTTTACATCCTGTGACCTGTTAGTTTACATCCTGTGACCTGTTAGTTTACATCCTGTGACCTGTTGTTTACATCCTGTGACCTGTTAGTTTACATTCTGTGACCTGTTAGTTTACATCCTGTGACCTGTTAGTTTACATCCTGTGTCCTTTTAGTTTACATCCTGTGACCTGTTAGTTTACATCCTGTGTCCTGTTAGTTTACATCCTGTGACCTGTTAGTTTACATCCTGTGACCTGTCAATTTACATCCTGTGACCTGTCAATTTACATCCTGTGACCTGTCACTTTACATCCTGTGACCTGTCACTTTACATCCTGTGACCTGTCACTTTACATCCTGTGACCTGTTAGTTTACATCACGTGACCAGTCACTTTACATCATGTGACCTGTTAGTTTAAATCATGTGACCTGTCAGTTTACATCCTATGACCTGTCAGTTTACATCCTGTGCTCTGTCAGTTTACATCCTGTGCTCTGTCAGTTTACATCCTGTGACCTGTTAGTTTACATCCTGTGACCTGTTAGTTTACATACTGTGACGTGTTAGTTTACATACTGTGACCTGTCAGTTTACATCCTGTGACCTGTCAGTTTACATCCTGTGACCTGTCAGTTTACATCCTGTGACCTGTCAGTTTACATCCTGTGACCTGTCAGTTTACATCCTGTGACCTGTCAGTTTACATCCTGTGACCTGTTAGTTTACATCCTGTGACCTGTTAGTTTACATCCTGTGACCTGTTAGTTTACATCCTGTGACCTGTCAGTTTACATCCTGTGACCTGTCAGTTTACATCCTGTGACCTGTCAGTTTACATCCTGTGACCTGTCAGTTTACATCCTGTGACCTGTCAGTTTACATCCTGTGACCTGTTAGTTTACATCCTGTGACCTGTCAGTTTACATCCTGTGACCTGTCAGTTTACATCCTGTGACCTGTTACTTTACATTCTGTGACCCGTTAGTTTACATCACATGACCAGTCACTTTACATCCTATGACCTGTCAGTTTACATCCTGTGACCTGTCAGTTTACATCCTGTGACCTGTCTGTTTACATCCTTTGACTTGTCATTTTACATCCTGTGTCATTTTAGTTTACATCCTGTGACCTGTCAGTTTACATCCTGTGACCTGTCAGTTTACATCCTGTGACCTGTCAGTTTACATCACATGACCTGTTACTTTACAGCCTGTGACCAGTCACTTTACAGCCTGTGTCTTGTCAATTTACATCCTGTGACCTGTCAGTTTACATCCTGTGACCTGTTAGTTTACATCCTGTGTCCTTTTAGTTTACATCCTATGACCTGTCAGTTTACATCCTGTGACCTGTTAGTTTACATCCTGTGTCCTTTTAGTTTACATCCTGTGACCTGTCAGTTTACATCCTGTGACCTGTTAGTTTACATCCTATGTCCTTTTAGTTTACATCCGGTTAACCGTCAGTTTACATCCTGTGACCACTTGTTAGTTTACATCCTGTCACCTGTTAGTTTACATCCTGTGACCTGTTAGTTTACATCCTGTGACCTGTTAGTTTACATCCGGTGACCCATCAGTTTACATCCTGTGATCTGTTAGTTTACATCCTGTGACCTGTTAGTTTACATCCTGTGTCCTTTTAGTTTACATCCTGTGACCTGTCAGTTTACATCCTGTGTTATTTTAGTTTACATTCTGTGACCTATTAGTTTACATCCTGTGACCTGTCAGTTTACATCATGTGACATGTCAGTTTACATCCTGTGTCCTTTTAGTTTACATCCTGTGACCTGTCAGTTTACATCCTGTGACCTGTTAGTTTACATCCGGTGACCCGTCAGTTTACATCCTGTGACCTGTCAGTTTACATCCTGTGACCTGTCAGTTTACATCCTGTGACCTGTTAGTTTACATCCTGTGACCTGTTAGTTTACATCCTGTGACCTGTTAGTTTACATCCTGTGACCTGTCAGTTTACATCCTGTGACCTGTCAGTTTACATCCTGTGACCTGTCAGTTTACATCCTGTGACCTGTCAGTTTACATCCTGTGACCTGTCAGTTTACATCCTGTGACCTGTCAGTTTACATCCTGTGACCTGTCAGTTTACATCCTGTGACCTGTCAGTTTACATCCTGTGACCTGTCAGTTTACATCATGTGACCTGTTAGTTTACATCATGTGACCTGTTAGTTTACATCATGTGACCTGTCAGTTTACATCATGTGACCTGTTAGTTTACATCCTGTGACATGTCAGTTTACATCCTGTGACCTGTTAGTTTACATCACGTGACCTGTTAGTTTACATCCTGTGACCTGTCAGTTTACATCCTGTGACCTGTTAGTTTACATCCTGTGACATGTCAGTTTACATCCTGTGACCTGTCAGTTTACATCCTGTTACCTGTTAGTTTACATCCTGTGACCTGTCAGTTTACAACCTGTGACATGTCAGTTTACATCCTGTGACATGTCAGTTTACATCCTGTGACCTGTCAGTTTAAATCCTGTGACCTGTCAGTTTACATCATATGACTTGTTAGTTTACAACCTGTGACCTGTCACTTTACAGGTCAGTTACTGATATTTGCAGTTTTTTTTCCCCCAGACAGTGACAGAATGTCTGACGACGTGGACGGTGGCTCTCGAGAGTCACGTGGCGTCAGAAGCGGGATCAGTCCGTTGTGTTTGAAGGAGGCATCGCTGCTCTCTCTGATCACAAAGACGGGCTACACCATAGTTCAGGATAACGGACAGAGGAAGTATGGCGGGCCCCCCCCAGGTAAGACTGGACCAACATTTTTAAAGGAGGGTTCCTGTCTGTCAACAGAACTCCCCCTACCCCCTGATAAGTGCCGGCACTGATGTAGCGCTAAGCTAGCAGCATGCTATACTGACATACTAGCTAAAAATCTTCCCTCACGATGAGACCCCCCCCCCCCCACACACACACATCTTACTGTTTGTTTGAGGGATGATAGATGTGAAATTGAAGGAATTAAACTCTAAAAAAAACATTTTAAAGTTACGATTATTACGTCCTGTTGACATCTAAAGATGTTTAACATTACTTTTTGTAAATTTTCGTTCCATAACTTGTTAAAAATCTGATGACTGGGACTTGCGGGAGGAGATCTAACTGAAGTCAGAAATATCAAACGAAAACTATTTTATATATTTTTATAGAACACTTTAAGGTACACAACTGATTTGATGGTATCCAGAGTCCAGAGTGTGACCCAAACTGCTCTGGGAACGGATCATCATCGAGACACGTGGAGCACCTTCAAGTGAAGGCAACCGAGACTCTGTGAGCTTTTAGTACGTTCCATTCTGCAGACGGGGATCTCCTCGACACGCTCTTTACATTAGCAGCCCGTTCCCATGACGACGCACCACACACACGAGCGCAGGGCGCCCCGTCCTGGATGACTTTCTGATCTAAAGATCTGTCAGCGCTCGCAGGTCACTGCTGCTGGAGTGTCACCTCTGGGTTAGGTTTTCTACGAGCGTTTTCTCATTCATTGGGCTGAGCCTCCAGCTTCAGGGTCAGTTTACATGGCGCATATTTTGAGTAAATGGACTGTACTTATATAGTACAGTACCTTTCTATCTGATCAAGATACAATCTATGTCCTCATTGACCCATTCATACAACATCTACTAGATCTCTACAAAGAGCTCATTGAACAAATCATTCCAAAGAGACTAATCAGTGCTCTATCACAGTCATACACTGATGGGACAAACATCGGAGGCAATGAGGGTAGTGCTGGGCGATATGGAAAAAAATCATATATCACGATATGGACTTTTTTATATTGCAATAACGATATATATCACAATATACCACAATTAATTTAGTGTGTTTTCAGTTATTCTTTGAAAAATATCACAAACTCACTTTACCTCGCACTTTTTGGATTCTGATGATTTTTTTTTTCGTGGTTCTTCTTCAGGTGATAGAATAGGTTGGGTTGGGTTGGCGTCGGGCGAGGGAACGGCCTTGTGACAAAGTTTGCAGATTACTGTTTTCTGCTCCATGTCAGACTTCTTGAATCCAAAATGTACCCAAATAACAGACGTTCCCCCTCTTTTTGGTAAAAGTTCTTCTTCTTGGACTGCCTGTGCAGCTGTTTCTCCTTGTCCCCTGCGTCTCCATTGCTCTCGAGTTTAACAACGTAAAGCATGTGTCGCAAACCCGCGCGTCCGTCAAACATAAAGCAGCGCCGTCATGTCGCAAAACCACAATATATAGCTTCTTTGCAAAAGTTGTTTTTTTATTCTTATTTATCACATGTCAATGTCAATGTCAATGTCAATTTTATTTATATAGCACATAAAAACAACCGAAGTCGACCAAAGTGCTTTACAGTTAAAAAAATAAAAACAGAGTAAAATGCATCTAGTGCCACTAAACATAATAAAGCTATCAGTAAATACACAACAACAATAAAATCTGCTCAAAATTTGATCTCAGATTCTGCGAGGATCAAATGCCAAGTAAAAGAGATGAGTCTTAAGTGAAGATTTAAAAGTGTCAACAGTCTGAGCGCTCTTTACTTTTTTTTTTTTTTCCAAAATATATTTATTTGAGTTTTTACACAATTAAACCAACATTCATACAATAAACAAACTTAATTAAAATACCCCCACCCACACAATAAAAAAATAAAAAATAAAAAGGAATAAAAAACAAAAATACAATCAACAACAAAATGTCTCAAAATTCTTTTTTCATTGTTCATTTCTTTTATAATGAGTCCAACTATACATGTCTTCTCTTATTATTGTCTTTGGAACTGCGGTCAGCACGCTCTTCAATTGTTTGCATTTTCATTTAAAGTGTCCAGACTTTTTACATACAAAATAAAAGGGTTCCAAACACACTCAAACAGTCCTTGCTTGCCCTTTAACAAATACGTTATCCTTTCCAAAGGAAGAGCCGATAACATTTGCTGTAACCATTGATTCGCAGTAGGTCTATTTAAGTTTTTCCAACATAGCGATATACATCTTTTTGCATTAATCAAACTTAAATCAATAAACTTTTGTTCATTATTAGTATAATTATGTCTTTCAGGATATAGACCGAACAAAAACAGTTTTGGGTCCAAAATTATTTGTTTAGAAATGATTTTCTCAATTATATTTTTTACTTCAGTCCAAAATAACATAATTTCCCTGCAGTACCACATACAATGTACCAAAGTTCCCTTTTCCTCAACACATTTTGAACAAACATCAGGTATCTCCCCATTGTATTTATTAAGGTCTACAGGAGTTATGTAAACCCGCATTAACCACTTGTAATGAATCATTTTTAAAGCTGTATTAATAGAGCTAGTGTGAGCAAGAGTACATGCTCTTTTCCAGTCTTCCTCTGATAGTTCCATTATTATGTCTTCTTTCCAAGCATTAAATCTATCCTGTGATCCTTCAAGAGAATATGATGTCAATAACTGATAAAAATCTGATATAATACCTTTTTTTAAACTATCTTTTGTTAGCATTTCTTCTAAAATTGATTTTAGAGGTTTTGTCAGCACATTGTTCTGAGTTGTTTTTATAAAATTTCTGAGTTGAAGATATTTAAAAAATTGATTCTTATTTATATTAAATTTAGTCTGTAACTCTTGAAAGCTCATTAGTGTGTCTGAATTTGATTCATACAAGTGTTCAATCCTTTGGAGACCTTTATCCTTCCATTCTTTAAATGTTGGGTCCGTTTTACCTGGTAAAAAGAATTGGTTTCCCCACACTGGGCTGAATAAAGATAAATTAGTTGAATCGTTTAGAATTTTTTTAACATCTCTCCATACTCTAATTGTGTTTTTAAGAAATGGGTTTTTAGTTTGTTTCAGGAGCTTCATTATTGAATTGGAATATAAATATGCTGGGAGTGTTACTGTTAAATCTTGTGTTTCCATATCAACCCAATGTGGGGAATGTTTACTATAATAAAACATCATAGACCTAAGATGTACTGCATAATAGTACCACTGAAAATTAGGGCATTTCAAGCCTCCCCGATCATACGGGAGGTATAGTAATGTTAAGCGTATTCTGGATTTCCTGTTTTTCCATAAGAAACGTAACATCATCTTTCTTATTTGTGGAAAGAATTCAGGAGGAGGTGGAAGGGCAACATTCTGAAACACATAAAGCACTTTTGGTAATATAATCATTTTCATTAAATTTACTCTTCCAATCATAGATATTGGCAATGGCATCCATCTTTCTAAAGATTCTTCTACAGTATTTAATATGTGTTTATAGTTAGTTGTGGATATCTGTTCTATGTTTGATGAAATACATATTCCTAAATACTTAAATTCATTCAGCGCTCTTTACTTTCTCAGGTAAACTGTTCCACAGTTTTGGAGCAGCAACCGCAAAAGCCCGATCACCTCTGGATTTCATTTTGGATCTGGGGACATCTAAGAGAAACTGGTTGGTAGACCGGAGTGCTCTTACAGGAGTGTAGATATTAATAAGATCACATAAATATGACGGGGCCAGACCTTTTAAGATTTTAAAAACAAGCAATAAAATCTTAAAATCAATTCGATAGCAGACAGGGAGCCAGTGAAGGGATGCCAGGACAGGGGTTATGTGTTCATATTTTTTAGTTGAAGTTAAAAGACGAGCTGCTGCGTTCTGGACAGATTGTAAACGATGCAAAGATGATTTGTCTAAACCAACATACAGTGAATTACAATAGTCCAAGCGAGAAGTAATAAAAGCGTGAATCACCTTTTCAAGGTCTCTGAAAGAGAGACAAGACTTCACCTTGGCAATGAGTCTTAGCTGGAAGAAACCGGATTTAACTACAGCATTTATCTGTTTGTCTAACTTAAAAGCACTGTCAAAAATAACTCCCAGATTCCTGACATTGGAGTGGCTGTATGAAGCCAAGGGGCCAAGAACATTTAGGGTGTTACATTTGCCAAAGCTGATGGCTTCCGTTTTATTTTCATTTAGATTTAGAAAATTAAGTTTTAACCAGATTTTAATGTCATTCAGACAGTCCAGGAGTGGATCCAGTGGAGTGACCCTGTCTGACTCAATTGGAAGATATAACTGTGTATCATCAGCAAAGCAGTGAAAAGGAATGTTGTGTTTTCTAAAAATGGACCCCAAAGGCAACATGTACAAATTAAAAAGCAGTGGACCTAAAATAGACCCTTGAGGGACTCCACAGATCAAAGGAGCTGGAGATGAAGAACAGTTCCCTAAATGAACAGAAAAACTTCTGTCAGTCAGGTAGGATCTAAACCAGGATAAAACTGTGCCTTTGATACCGACCACGTGTTCCAGTCGTGACAACAAGATGTTGTGGTCCACAGTATCAAAGGCAGCAGAAAGGTCTAAAAGCACTAAAACAGCAGATCCTCCTGCATCAACAGTTAAAAGAAGGTCATTAAAAACTCTTAAAAGGGCTGTTTCTGTGCTGTGGCCTGATTTAAAACCTGACTGGAATTTTTCACCAATGCTGTTAATAATAATAATAAAATAATTCAATTTATAACGCACTTTTCATTACTGAAAATCTCAAAGTGCTACACATATATTGAATGCTACACACATTCATAAACCGGTGGCGGCAGACTACCATGCAAGGTGCTTTCCAGTCCTACCGGGAGCAACTCAGGGTTAAGTGTCTTGCCCAAGGACACAACGACACATGGTGCGGGTCCCGGGAGTCGAACCGCCAACTTTCCGATCGGGAGACGACTGCCATTACCACTACACCACGGCCGCCCTGTTGGCAGTTAAAATACTCTTAAGTTGATTAAAAACAACTTTCTCTAAAATGTTTGACAGAAAAGGTAGTTTTGAAATGGGTCTATAATTTAAGAGCAGTGTTGTATCGAGGTTCTTCTTCTTTATGAGAGGCTGCACCACAGCATGTTTAAAAGAAGCTGGAACACAGCCTGATGACAGGGACATGTTAATCAGGACAAGAACTAATGGTCCAAGTGTGCTAAAAACTTCTTTGAACAGTCGAGAGGGAACACAGTCCAAAGGTGAATTAGAAGGATGCATGTGATCCACAATGTCCTTTAAAACAATTAAAGTCACTGGTTCAAACTGTTCAAAGGAAGCTGAGGATGGAGGGAATGAGGATGGATCTGTGTAAATTTGTGTTGAAGAGGGTCTCAGAGCAGTGATTTTATCTATAAAAAATTTAGAAAACTGTTCACACAGTGCAGGAGATTCAGCAACATGACCAGCATCACAAGGATTTACAACAGAGTTAAAAACATTAAAAAGAACCTGCGGTCTGTGACTGTTGTTTGAAATCATGTTAGATAAAAAAGCTGTTTTTGCAGCTTTAACAGCACTCTGATAATTTGACAGGCTGTCTTTAAATAAGTCCAGGGAAACCTGCAGTCTGTCTTTACACCACTTCCTCTCAGCCCGTCTGCACAGGCGTCTGAGCGCGCGCGTGTGTTCGCTCAGCCACGACTGACATGACTTCCTCCTTTTGATCTTCAGAGGAGCAACAGAGTTCAGAATGTCAGAGCACGTGGAACTAAAAAGTTCAGTAAACTCATCCACGCTGGACACAGAGCAGAACTGAGGGTTGCAGGAGACAGATTCATTAAAACCAGTGGAGAAGCGCAGCGCTGTGGTTGAATTAATTGCGCGCGCAGAGCGCACGGATGGTCCAGCCCGTTCCTTCCTGCCAGAGACCACCGCAGTGAACAGAACGGGTAGATGATCTGATAAAAGACTCCCACAGATTTCCACAGATGATATATTAATCCCATAGGATAGCACGAGATCGAGCGTGTGCCCTTTCTCATGCGTGGCGGCTGTGACTGACTGCGTGAGATTAAAAGAGTCAATAGTGTTCATAAAATCTTTGACCAGAGGTCCAGCCTCACTGTCCACGTGCAAATTGAAATCGCCCGTTATTAAAATTTGATCATAACGTAGCATAAGTCCCGTCATAAAATCTATAAAATATTTAATAAAATCCTTGCTGTATTTAGGTGGCCGGTAGATTGTGGCGCAGAGTAAAAGAGGAGAGAAGTTTATCTCCAACATCTGAAGTTCAAAACTCTGATAAAAATGAGTGGGGATCTGCCGACATTTAAAACTGGATTTAAAAACAGAAGCTAATCCACCTCCTTTACCTGTGGTCCGAGGAGAGCTGAAGAAAGTGCAGTCAGGAGGGAGAAGTTCAGAAAATGGAGCTGATTCACCAACATGAATCCAAGTTTCTGTCAAGAACATAAAATCCAGTTTTTTGGAGGTAAAAAAGTCATTCAGAATAAAAGTCTTATTGGTTAGGGACCTTACATTCAGCAATGCCACCCGGAGAGTCTGATCCGTGCTGTCTGCAGCAGGTGCGCGGGCCAGCTGGCGGAGATGTTTGATGTTTATTGTGCCACATTTGGAAATCCTTTCCCGTCTCCAGTATGAAGACTCACGCTCCAAATGAAGGGATGGAGCCACAGATTTAATCCAACGATGTCTCCATTCATACAGACAGTTACTTGTATAATAGTGAGAAAAGCCAGAATTGTTGCCAGATAATTTCAGATAGGCTTTAATTCTAACCAAAAATCCTCCTCGCTTTCCGCGTCTCCTTTGGCGTTTTCAAGGTTGAAAGGCGCAGGGCGCACGGCGCAGGTATGTTTGACTGGCGAGGAGGTAGTCTTGATGAATAATTACTAAAACCAGAAGCAGGTAACTTAACATGTCCGAGACTGAGAAGAGTTGTGCGGTCGTAGATGAGCAGAGCAGAGACATCAAAGCAAAAAATACCAAAAAGCAAACAAACAGCGAACAACAAGCAGAGCATACGTGGCAGGCGGCTGGCCGTCACTGGCGCCATCTTGCACAGTCCTTTTTAACCGCTACTTCCTGTTTACTGTAGACATGCGTAACGCTGACATCTGACGTAATGACGCTGACGTCTGACGTATTGACGCTGACGTCTGACGTAATGCCGCTTTGCGTGGCCTGGTGGATGCGCTTCAAGACAGTTGATGGAAACACTTCTGATTTGCATTAATTTTTAATTACATTTTTGCGAAATTTCAAAAATTCGCTCAAAATTCGAATTGAAAATAGATGGAAACACGGTTATAGTTTACACTACAGGAGATATTTATCAGTACAACAGTAGACAATCACAAAGAGCATTTGAATTGAGAAATACAATAAAATTATATATATATATTTATATATATACTGTGTGTATATATAAATATATATATACACACTATATTTATATGTATACTGTATATATATGTATACTGTGTATATATATATATATATATACTGTATATATATGTGTATATATATATATACTATATATA
>JBBPBX010067255.1:8603-19453 GCA_038048925.1 Garcialebias charrua
ATATGTGTGTATATATTATATATACTGTATATACATATAAACATACACACATATATGTATATATATAATGTTTATATATATATATATATATATATATATATATATATATACAGTAGTTATATATATAGTTCTATATATAGTTATATAGTATGTATTTATATAGTTATATATATGCTTATCTGAATATATATGTATTATACAGTATCTGAATATGTATACATAATGTGTGTGTGAATAAATTGCATCTTTGGTTGTATCTTGCTAAACAGTACAGTTTTGTATTCCACCAAAATTATTTAAATATGCTAAACTATACGTTCCTATACATGCAGTTTTAATTGCTGTATGCCTAAAATTTAAATATGTGACAATAGCATTACTATTCAGCGTGTTATGATTGATTAAATGCGCTGATACTTTATTGTGCCAGCCAAATATATAAGGCTGAGTGGAGCGGACGACAGCGCCAAGATGGCTGCCCTAAATCCTGCGCCGGAGCAAGCTATGGGTTATCTAGTGTATATATGATATCTATGAATATTGACAACCCGAGTGTCCACCAGATGGCGCCACAGTAAAACAAATATAGTAACAGGCAACATTCTCTATCGTTTGTCTTATGTATTTAAATAATTTTAGCAACTGAAAATTGGGGTTCAACCTAATGGAAATGTGAATTAAATACTAAAATTTAATTCATTAGGCACATTTGTTCACAAGAACAAACAGCTAGATGGGACTGACACCGTGTTGAGGTCAAGCAAAACTGTGCATGCTCACATTAAGGGTTGAACAACTACACATTTTCACAAGTCGACTTCATCATGATAAAAGTCGATGTCGACCAGTTGATGTGACGTCATAAGAACTCAAGACGCTATTCACAAAAAAAGTAATTTATTATTTACAAAGAAAAAAGAACAAAACATTGGGAGTGTATATTTATGCTCCTACAATTTATCACACTGAAAATAAATCACAGGAAAAACAAAACTGTTCAGCTGCAAAAGTTAGTTTTATTTAATTTAATCCACTAAATAAAATACAAACCGGATTCCAAAAAGTTGGGACACTAAACAAATTGTGAATAAAAACTGAATGCAATGATGTGGAGATGGCAAATGTCAATATTTTATTCGCACTAGAACATAGATGACAGATCAAAAGTTTAATCTGAGTAAATGTAACATTTTAAAGGAAAAATATGTTGATTCAAAATTTCACAGTGTCAACAAATCCCAAAAAAGTTGGGACAAGTAGCAATAATAATAATAATAATAATAATAATAATAATGTCTTTTCTGTCATCTGTGTATGTTTCCCATACACAGACGAAATTCGTCTCTGCATTTAACCCAACCACCACCAGGTGGTGCAGTGAGCAGCCAGAAAGCGCCCGGGGAGCTGGAGAATTAGGTGTGCACTCATAGACACCCCAAGGTGTGTAGTGGCCGGGGCGCGAACCCGCGTCCTTCGGGTCCCAAGTCAAAAGCCCTGCCAATAAGTGGCTGGAAAAAGAAAATTGAGCATATAATGAACAGCTGGAAGACCAATTAACACTAATTAGGTCAATTGACAACATGATAGGCTCTGTGCACAAGTGTCGTAAATCACTTGCGCATTGACAGGAAGCCGGCTTCCCAGCTTCCGGTCTAAGCCCCGTTCTCTGTTTACAAGAGCTGCCCAAGACACAAGTATCAGCTATGTTCATCGTATCGTTGATGTCTGGTCCCTTGCTCCGACAAGCAAACGTAATAAGGGATTTAAATTGTATATCTCAAGTTTCCTGCACAACTATGAGGGTAAGTAACGTTAGTTTGATCGCGTTGTGTTGTTGCTACCTGTTAGCGGCTAACGTTAGCCTATTAGCAACGCAATCTTTTTTTTGTGTACTCACGTTATAGAAACAGCTTTTCCACACTTAAACAAAACGGCTCATATTTTGTGATCCTTCTACAAACATGCTGCTCTTCTCAGTTTCATGCAAAAATCAGGACACAGCTGTGAAGCTGTTGTCAGGGCTCTGTGTCAGGTCCATGAAGAAAGCTGAAAAACCTCACCGTAGGGTGAAGCTAGGATTGTTCAGATGACAGTTTTAAGATTGCTGGTTCAGTAACCCCACGTTCCTGTTGTTAATGGGGATTTAGCTAAGATGGTAATTAAATGTCAGTGTGAGTCAATCTAGTACATTCAGCTACATGTTTACATTCTTGGTCTAATTATTTTGACCTCGTGTGTTTTTATGCAGCTCTCAGAAACTAAAGTCTTCACTCCCTCATGTGCACCTGCTGCTGAGAACCATATCACACCTGGGCAAAGGTAATGTTTTCTCCATAGAGACTTGATTTTACTTCAATTTTTATTGATTTTACCTGTTTAACTTGTCATTTTATTGTATATTAAATTGAGTTTTTAGTTCACTGTGTGTTAGTGTACTGACATGTAAATACTGTACACACTAATCTAGGTTCTGCAGGCTCTGTGCTGCACAAGATTCATATATCTCGCCTCTTTGCTGCAGAAGCCTGGTGTTGGAGGAGGAGAACCACCTTCCTCCGCTTCCACACAGAGTCTGGTCTTCACCAACTCCCACCATAACCAGCAGCCGCCCCCGAGCTGCAGCACAAGATTTTGATGGCCGCTACAGTGACACACAAGTTATCCTGGACTGTACAGAACTACGGTGTCAAACACCTTCATCCCTGCTCCTCCAGAGTAAAAAGTCTTCTCTTTGGTCAGGAAATGGAGATATGAAGTTTGACAGAAAAGCTGATGGCACAGTCTTGAAGAAAAACAAAATGCTGTCATTTACTTATATTGACATTGTCTTACATTTGTAAGTAGATATTCTTGATGGAAACATGTTGTACTGTTTTCTTTGGAGGTAAATAAAAATAAATGTCACATTTTTGTAAGTGCAGTACCTAAACATTTTATTGACCACTGTATTTTGGTATGTGGATATCTTTTAAATTAATTTTGTTATTGTACCTATGTAAAATAAAAATAAAGTTTTTTGAGAGGTCCAACTTTGAAAAACCTTGTTTATTTGATAGTGTCAAAAACAGGGTAAAGTTAAACAAACATATTAATCAAATGCCTTAAATGAAAATTACAGATATATTATCCATTCAATTGGATTTTTTTTTAAATTATTGTTAGTCTTGTTTTATAGCCACAGTAACAACAACACAATATCCTCTGTATTTCAATATTTGAACACTTTAATTGTGAAATAGAAGGTCAAGATTTTGCAGGTAAGAAATCATATGCTAAAAACCTTTAAAATAAAGCTTTTATTGATTTATGGAATCTGCTACGAAGTAGGTAAACAGATTAATGAGGGCTGAAAATTTTACAAAAAAAATCTTGTAATTGCTTTGACTGATAAGGTATTTAGCAGCAGCCAGAACCAGGCCAGCCTGTGCTGATGTGTTGGGGCGCAGACGACGCTGAAGAAGGGCTGCTTGTTGAGATGGACGTGCCAGAGGCAAGGAGGGGCCGGAGTGTCTCTGAACCAGCTGGCTCAGCACAAGGATCTGGCTGCAGGCCAAAGTCACCTGCAAGCACACACACACAATAATTAAATCTATATCACGCACATACATTCAAACAGGACTGCACAGATACTGATGAACTTACGGCTGAACTGTGACGACAGAGAGGTGGTGTTAAATTCAGAAACCTTCATGTCCCCGCTGGAGGAGAATGGTGGAGGTACAGGTGCTCCCAAACCTGGCAGTCGACCAATGGAGGTGTTGCTTCCTAGGGTGCTAACAGGAGGAGCAGTCTGGGAGTGAAGACTTTAGTTTCTGAGAGCTGCATAAAAACACACGAGGTCAAAATAATTAGACCAAGAATGTAAACATGTAGCTGAATGTACTAGATTGACTCACACTGACATTTAATTACCATCTTAGCTAAATCCCCATTAACAACAGGAACGTGGGGTTACTGAACCAGCAATCTTAAAACTGTCATCTGAACAATCCTAGCTTCACCCTACGGTGAGGTTTTTCAGCTTTCTTCATGGACCTGACAGAGTCCTGACAACAACTTCACCTGTCTCCTGATTTTTGCATGAAACTGAGAAGAGCAGCATGTTTGTAGAAGGATCACAAAATATGAGCCGTTTTGTTTAAGTGTGGAAAAGCTGTTTCTATAACGTGAGTACACAAAAAAAAGATTGCGTTGCTAATAGGCTAACGTTAGCCGCTAACAGGTAGCAACAACACAACGCGATCAAACTAACGTTACTTACCCTCATAGTTGTGCAGGAAACTTGAGATATGCAATTTAAATCCCTTATTACGTTTGCTTGTCGGAGCAGGGGACCAGACATCAACGATACGATGAACATAGCTGATACTTGTGTCTTGGGCAGCTCTTGTAAACAGAGAACGGGGCTTAGACCGGAAGCTGGGAACCCGACTTCCTGTCAATGCGCAAGTGATTTACGGCACTTGTGCACAGAGCCTATTGGGTATAAAAAGAGCTTCTCAGAGTGTCAGTGTCTCTCAGAAGCCAAGATGGTAAGAGGATCACCAATTCCACCATTTTTGTGCAGAAAGATAGTGCAGCAATACCAGAATGGTGTTACCCAGCATAAAATAGCAAAGACTTTTAAGTTATCATCATCAACCGTGCATAACATCATCAAAAGATTCAGAGAATCTGGAACAATCTCTGTGCGTAAGGGTCAAGGCCGTAAAACTCTACTGGATGCTCGTGATCTCCGGGCCCTTAAACGTCACTGCACCTCAAACAGGAATGCCACTGTCAAGGAAATAATAATAATAATAATGAATTCAATTTATAACACACTTTTCATTAATGAAAATCTCAAAGTGCTACAAAGTGCAACAGAATTAAATGTCAATAAAACAAGTAAAATCAATAACAGTTCTGGAAATAACAGAATGGGCTCAGGAATACTTCCAGAAAGCATTGTCAGTGAACACAATCCACCGTGCCATCTGCCGTTGCCAGCTGAAACTCTACAGTGCAAAGAGGAAGCCATTTCTAAGCAAGCTCCACAAGCTCAGACGTTTGCACTGGGCCAGGGGTCATTTAAAATGGAGTGTGGCAAAATGGAAGACTGTTCTGTGGTCAGATGAGTCACGATTTGAAGTTCTTTATGGAACACTGGGACGCCATGTCATCCGGACCAGAGAGGACAAGGATAGCCCAAGTTGTTATCAACGCTCCGTTCAGAAGCCTGCATCACTGATGGTATGGGGTTGCATGAGCGCTTGTGGCATGGGCAGCTTGCATGTCTGGAAAGGCACCATTAATGCAGAGAACCATGTTCAGAGTCAGAGAGTCGAGTCTTTATTGTCATTTGCACCGCATGTGGTACATGTGATGAAAACGAGATTATGTACACGAGGTCCCAGTTACATCCAACAACAAATGCAAGAGAAAAACAGTAATAACATCTAGAACTAACTAAGAAAAACATCAACTAGTAATACACTAAGCCTAATATAGTGGGAATAAACAGCAGCACGAACATGAGTTTGTATGAGCAGATGGTCACAGATGAACACAGCAACAAGAAAACAGATCAGCATCAGCATGATGTGATATTTTGCAGTGTTTATTTTTTTATTTTATTTTTTTATTCATGAGTCTAACAGCCTCAGGGTAGAAGCTGTTCCTCAGTCTAGTGGTTCTACACTTGATGCTCCTCAACCTCCGTCCTGAGGGGAGTGGGGCAAAGAGTGAGTGTGCTGGATGAGTGAGGTCTTTCATGATGCAGGTGGCTCTTTTCCTGCATCTGGAGGTGTAAATGTCTGTGATGGTGGGGAGACTGACTCCAACAGACTTCTGTGCAGCCTTCACCACTCTCTGCAGAGCTTTCCTCTCTTCAACTGTGCAGCCTCCATGCCACACGTTGATGCTGGAGCACAGGATGCTCTCCACTGCACACCTGTAGAAGGAGGTGAGGACTGGGCTGCTCAGACCAGCTCGTCTCAGCCGTCTGAGGAAGTAGAGTCTCTGATGACCTTTCTTGATCAGGCTGGTGGTGTTGTTGCTCCAGCTGAGGTTATCATTCATGTGTACACCCAAGTATTTGTAGCTGGAGACCACTTCCACTGCAGACCCACCTATGTTCAGGTTCTAGAACAACATATGCTCCATCTAGACGTCATCTCTTTCAGGGAAGACCCTGCATTTTTCAACAAGATAATGCCAGACCACATTCTGCAGCAATCACAACATCATGGCTACGTAGGAGAAGGATCCGGTACTGAAATGTCCAGCCTGCAGTCCAGATGTTTCACCTATAGAGAACATTTGGTGCATCATAAAGAGGAAGGTGTGACAAAGAAGGCCCAAGACGATTGAACAGTTAGAGGCCTGTATTAGACATGAATGTAGAGCATTCCTATTTCTAAACTTGAGAAACTGGTCTCCTCTGTCCCCAGACGTCTGTTGAGTGTTGTAAGAAGAAGGGGGGATGCCACACAGTGGTAAAAATGGACTTGTCCCAACTTTTTTGGGATTTGTTGACGCCATGAAATTTTGAAACAACATATTTTTCTGTTAAAATGATACATTCTCTCAGTTTAAACTTTTGATCTGTGATTTGTGTTCTATTCTGAATAAAATATTACAAACAGGATTCCAAAAAAAAGTTAGGACATTAAACAAATTGTGAATAAAAACTGAATGCAATGATGTGGAGGTGCCAACATCTAATATTTTATTACCTTCATACACTGCTCTACTACACACACATAGCACACTCTAATACATCTCTACAAAGATAGTCTATCTCTAGACATTAATCAGAGCTTTTTCACATTCATACACTGATGGGACACACATCAGATGCAATGAGGGGTTCAGTGTCTTGCCCAGGGACACTTCAACATGTGACTGCTGGTGGAATTGAACCCCCAACTCTTGCATTGGAGGATGACTGCTCTTTCCACTCATCCACAGCTGCCCTAGAGTTGCAGCTTGTAATTATTCTTAATGTCAATTCTAACAGGTAATAAATATATTGTGACCAGAGATGCTTTCATTATTTAATGTGGTAATTAGAGATTGGAGTGTGATTTGATTATGTGGTACAACACCTTACCATACATCATACAGCTTCAATGACTTGCGGGCTTAATGATACTGTAAGCTGTTGTGCATCAGCCACTGGCACACATCCTGCTCCAAATGAAAGCTGGGCTTCATGTGAAACAGCAGCACACCAACCAGCTGCATCTTCTGCACCTGTGTCTCCGCAGAAGCTTCAGCAGAGGCCACTCAGATCATCTCAGCCATCGGTGAGGCCCCATCAGTTCCTGCTCCATGTGACACCGAGGCAGCAGCAGCAACAAAGGTTACAGGTCAGCCCTCCACCACACTCAGTCTCTGTCTCTCTTTCTGTTCTTATCTGTGTGTCTGTTAGCAAAATATCTTATAAACCACTGGACAGATTTCAATCAAGCTTTCATAAAATAATCCTTCAGTGTATTTAATTAAGATGTGGTGAGTCTAAATATGTACCAGTTAGATTTTTATTTTGTTGAAATCTGAAAGATTCTGATAAATAATATTTTTTGTGCAAATATTGTTTTTGCCCCCGGTTGCAGAGCATAAAATGAGGCATTACTCTGTCAATGTGTGCATGTTGTATGCATGATCACTTTAAAGAGGGACTAAACTCAAAATTAACTTTTTTTAGCTGATAAACTCCCTAGAATGTGTCTAGAATGTTGTATAACACTATGTCTGTGTTAATCTTCACATATTTTTGCGTATTAGTTTAAATCGGCAATATTTGGTCTAAAAACGTGTTAACGGTAGTCCTATGGGTTGAACAGAGGAATTGCACCTTAATTTTCTTATTGGTCAAGGACTGTTCACTCTGACGTGTCTTGTACACTCTGACGTCACAAAAGTGGTTCAAGCAGAGCCAATCCCTGCAGAGATGGAAGGTCCTCGCTGTAGTTCATACCTTATAAGGAAGTGGTACATTGCACTCTGGAAAAGTACTGCAAAGAAGCATATTATAGTTTTTGGAATGGCAATAGTTATTTGTATATTTTAACTTATTTAGTTTAGGAATACTTTTCACTACATCGAAACTATTTGGTTGTATTTGTTTTCTTGTATTGCAATGGACGAAAAATGCATAAATGCCACGATAGGGCAATGGTGTAGGTGTGGGTTTGGGATCCGACAGACCCAGGTTCGAACCCCGGTCACGGAATACTTTGTGGTATTATTATTATTATTTTTAGGCCTTTTGTTTTGGATAGATCGGGTGAGAATAGATGAATACATCTACATAATTATTCTTTGTTGTTGCTTGCTGTAAGTTGTTTGCTAGTTTTAGTTTGTTTTAGTTTGTTGCTAGAGGGGGCGTGAACGCAGCTCAACCACCCACCTCCTCCCCTCCATGTCTCTCAACACTCTCATTTTCATGAGGGATTTTGAATCTGGTCTGGGGGCGGAGCTACCGTTTCACAGTGTGTTGAGGATTTCTTTAAACTTAGGGTGGTACCAGCTTTAATTTGTTGTGTGGCTACATCTAGACCTAAGAAAGGTTGAAAACATAGGGTTACCACTTCAAATCCAAGATGGCTGCCAGTATAAATGCTATGTTTGTTTATTTGTCATATGCAGGTTAACACAAGGTTTACAATGCTTAAATGTTCAGGATGAGAAGAACCGATTTGACTCGCTAAAAAAAAGAAAGAAACACTGGGGCATGCTATAAGGCAGTGCTTCTCAATTATTTTCTGTTAAGCCCCCCCCCCAGGAAGAAGAATCTGGTCAGCGCCCCCCTACTCTCTGCTGCGACTATAAATACGGTGGCTGTAATAACCTCGCACATACCAAAGTGGGGTAAAAAAGAAAAAGGTTTATTATACGTCCACTGTAGTATAATTTGTATATAAAATTGTGATTCTCAATTCAAGTCCTCAGGCCTCCCTACTCTGAATGTTTTAGATGTGCCTTTTCCAGAACAGATGATCCACATGATTGCATGACCTCTTCTGCAGCCACCAAGTCCTGCAGAAGCAGGTGTGCAGAGGTAAAGTGGCATATGCAATAAGGCTAGTAAAAAGAATACTGTATATATATCAGCAGTAGTGTAGATATAATTACTCACAACCTCTTCTTGGACCTGATCCTCCAGGTGGGACAGGTGCCTGGAAAAGGACCAGACTTTTGCCTCTTTTCCACCGCTCGGCTCGGGTTGGATCGGCTCAGGTCGGCTCAGTTCGGGTCGGGTCACATCTATATTCTGTTTCCACAGCTTTTTTGTACCCCTTCTGTGGGCGGGGTCCAGAATCCTACTCGTCTTACCACATGGTGGCAGTAGTGTTCCCTCAAGCTATTTACTACAGTACTAGCCACCACTAGAAGAAGAACACAATAAAGGCTTTGACAGAATGTTGTGAAAGAGATGTCATGCTATAATGAGTACCTCATGAGCTGTAATCTTTAAACCCAATTCATAATCCTACCTTGTTGCCTTCTTTAAACCCATGTATTTTCCAATTTAGTATTTTTACAATAAAGATGTATTAAAGCATATTTTATTATTTAGTTATGCACAAGGTGCTTGATAAAGTTGCAAAACCATATTTATCTGAGCTGCTTCAACCTTCCTGCCCTCCCCGTTCTCAGATCAGCTGAGCAGTTGCTGCTGACAGTCCTCAAAACTTTTTAAATCTTATTTAAAAACACACATTTATTCCTTGGCTTTTAACACGTGATCTTATCTTTTATGGCATGTTAACACACCTGCAGTAAGACTGGTATATGTATTTATTTTTGTATGCTTTTTATAGTTTTTAATTAACTTGTCTTTTATGTTATTGTACAGCACTTTGGTTGACCCTGTGGTTTTTAAAATGTGCTTTATAAATAAAGTTGATTTAAAACATCACACTGTGATCTTTGAAACTGCCAGAGTTTCCCTGGTAAAGTTGCTGCTGGGTGGTAGATGGTAGATGGATGGTCTGTGAATTCTTTAACTTTAAACTGTCCAAAGGACTTTGGCCACTTTTAATTTTTGACTTTTTTTGTATGACTTCATCCTAGAACCAAATAATTTATAACGTAATAACAGTTGAGCAGATTCTAATAATCTTTATCTTATGATTCTTTAAAGGTCAAATGCAAATGGAAAGTTCTCTTAACTTCCAGTATGGATTTAAACACAATACACACTTCACATTATACAAGCCCAAAACCAGAAAAGTTGGCACGTTGTGCAAATCGCAAATAAAAACAGAATACAATGACTTGCAAATCTTTTTCAACCCATATTCAACTGAATAGAATGCAAAGACAATATATTTAATGTTCGAACGGAGAAACTTTATTTTGTTTTGCAAATAACCATTAACTTAGAATTCAATGGCAGCAACACATTGCAAAAAAGTTGGCACAGGGACATATTTACCACTGTGTTACATCGCCTTTCCTTTTAACAACACTCAGTAAACGTTTGGGAACTGAGGAGACCAATTTTTGAAGCTTTTCAGGTGGAATTCTTCCCCATTCTTGCTTGATGTACAGCTTAAGTTGTTCAACAGTCCGGGGTCTCCGTTGTCGTATTTTACGTTTCATAATGCGCCACACATTTTCAATGGGGGACAGGTCTGGACTGCAGGCAGGCCAGGGGAGGACCCGCACTCTTTTGCTACGAAGCCACGCTGTTGTAACACGTGCAGAATGTGGCTTGGCATTGTCTTGCTGAAATAAGCTGGGGCGTCCATGAAAAAGACGTCGCTTGGATGGCAGCATATGTTGCTCCAAAACCTGTATGTACCTTTCAGCATTAATGGTGCCTTCACAGATGTGTAAGTTACCCATGCCTTGGGCAC
>JBBPBX010067256.1:0-19453 GCA_038048925.1 Garcialebias charrua
GCAGAGGGAAGCCCCGGGCGCCCCCTAGCAACCACAATGCAGAAATCCCAAGAAGCTGCAGCGACGAGCCCACAGACCCCCACCCCAGAGTAGATCCGGCCATAGACACTGAGTCCCGAGGTCATACCACCCCCCATCAGAGGCCTGACAGAGCCAGGGCACCCAAGCCCCGGCAGGCTCTCATGGAATTAATAGAACAAATAACTACCGGTACTGATGTTGATCAAAAACAATATTGTGTTAGTATTTTTGTTGATTTTAAAAAGCATTCAATATTATTGACCACACTATTCTCCTTGAAAAACTGAATGAATATGGTATTTTAAGACCAGCAATACAGTGGGTATCTAGGTAGTATCATGGTGGCGTTTGTACGACCCCGAAGTGGCAGACCAAGAAGGAATACACGACAACCAGGAATACAAAAACAAGTGTTCTTTATTTACAGGTGAAGGTGGAAGCCTGGAGCTGTAAGAGAACGGAGTAGAGGTGAGTATCCAATCTTGGAGGCTTGATGTTTGAATCTTGAAGTAATCAGAACTGTCTTACTTGTCTTAGATGGATGAATCAAAGGAGAGGAGTGGTCGAATCAGGGGTGTGGCTAGAGTGCACGCTATGGTGTAGACGCACCTGCTCTGAGCTCCCAACCGATTCTTACTATTCAAGCAATATAACGTTTCTAATTCAGTTGCATCAGCTAGATGGTTGTATACTACAATCATATTGTGTTTGTGTACTCATGGCTACCAGGAGAGAACAAAAACTGCAGAAAGCAAACGCGGCTGCCGGCAGAGACGCAACTGATGACTCAGCAGAGCCAACGCCCCAGCTGTCAAACACAGAGACATCCGCTATTCTTTCAGCAATAACTGATTTGAGTAAGAAGATGGATGACAGATTTAACAACCTGGAGGCTTCCCTGCAAACTATGCAGGTCACTCTGACTGACCACGAAGACCGGATTTCTACTTTGGAGGCGACCTGCAGCGACCGTGACGTCACGCTGTCCCAGCTGAAACAACACTGCGCGCAGCTGGAGGAGAATTACAAACTACTCCAACACAAGATCGTCGACCTCGAAGCACGCTCTCGGCGTCAAAATATAAAAGTGGTGGGCTTACCAGAAAGAGCAGAGGGTATCAACCCTGTAAACTTTCTCGCCAACTTTCTGCGTGACTTGCTGGGACCGGCTAACTTCCCCACCCCGATAGAGGTTGACAGAGCTCACAGGCTGGGACAGCCCCCGGACGCCGGAGCGCGTCCCCGAGTCGTGATGGCACGGATTCACAATTTTCAAACTAAGGAGAAAATACTGCGGCTGGCACGTGAGAAAACCCCTCTGACATACGACGGGAGACGGATTCTCATCTTCCCTGATTTTCCAGCAGAGATAATTAAGCAGCGCCAGCCATTTGAGGAAGTCAGAGTCAGAGAGAATTTATTGTCATTTGCACCGCATGTAGTACATGTGTTGAAAACGAGATTATGTACACAGGGTCCCAGTTACATCCAACAACAAATGCAAGAGAAAAACAATAATAACATCTAGGATTAACTAAGAGAGACATCAGCTAGTAATACACTAAGCCCTAATGTGTGAGGAAGAAGCTGAAGGAAGCAGGGATGCGCACTGGATTTCTCTATCCTGCACGGCTCAGAGTTTCTAAAGGTACTGATATTAATAAGATCTTCAACACCCCAGGAGAGATGCTGATCGCTTTCTGCTCAGCTACCAGGCCACAGAGGAGGGGTGACAGCCGTGCACGTGTCTGTTTGGTATGCGTTGCCTAGGTGACAACAACAATATGACGTCACCTGGTGACAAACAGCTGAGGCACAGAACTGTTGTTGGTGTAAAGTTCTGGGTTATTATTTAACAATATATAATTTTTTATTTTATTTATTTATTTAGTCCTTACACCAACATCAGGTTTAATTTTGATTTTTGTTATTGAAATGTTAAAATAAAGTTTATGGTTAGTTATCGGATGGGACATTATAAAGTTTTGTAAGTTGTGTATCTAGTGATATTACTGGTTAAGTTTAACTAGTATAAGACCCCTGAGGACAGTATGTCAGGATTGTACCTCTCACTTTGTTTGGGAAAGTGGGAGTTCGGGGTGGGAAAATGTAAGTTCACTTTATGTGTTTTTCTTAAATTTTTATTTTTCTTATTTGTATTTTGGGCAATTCATAGTGTTACTGTCCACATAATTCAATTTCCAATTGTTTATGGCACCTAGAGGTAGGAAAGAGGGCATTAACTTGGTCAGTTGGAATGTCCGCGGCCTAGGGCAATCAATCAAACGTGCTAAGGTATTTGCACACCTTAATTCATTGGAGGCCGACGTGATGTTCCTTCAAGAGACTCATATCAGACCATCTGAACAGAAATCTTTGTGTTGTAGATGGGCAGACAAAATATATCAGTCAACATTTTCCAGCAAAGCTCGTGGGGTTGCAATTATTATTCGGAAAAACATACCTTTTAAACATATTTCAACACTTTGTGATCAGAATGGTCGATATATCATTGTAACAGGTTATCTTTATTCTACTCATGTAACATTGTTAAATATTTACGGACCCAATATTGACGACCCAGCATTTTTCAGAAAAACCTTTGAAAGGTTGTCTGACCTTTCAACCACAAATTTAATAGTTGCGGGAGACCATAACGTGATACTCGATCCCTGTCTTGACAGGTCAGCTAGCAAAATAATCAGTCCCTCTAATGCTTCTACTGTTCTAAACAATCTTATTGCCACTAATAACTTAGTTGACATTTGGCGGCTCCAACACCCGACAGATAGAGAGTACTCTTTTTTTTCTAATAAACACAAATCATATTCTCGTATTGATTATTTTTTATTGGATGCTAAAATCATATCAAATGTAATAAACACTAAATACCATAACATTCTGATCTCAGATCACGCCCCCACCTCAATAATTCTTAACTTCAATAAACCCAGACAGTACTCTTCATGGCATTTCCACCCTTCTCTGCTGGCAGACGAAAATTTTTGTAAGCATATGTCGGAAAAAATTACAGAATATCTTGAGATTAATGACACCTCAGATGTCACTGATTCAGTCCTGTGGGAAGCATTCAAGGCTGTTATACGAGGCCATATTATTGCATATGAGGCGGCTTTGAAAAAATCAAGCAAAACTCGTTTAGAAGAAATTGATTTTGAGATCTCACAACTAGAATCATTGTATAGAAGCACAGGTAACTCTCAAACACTACAAAATATTCTCAACCTTAAATATGAATATAATAACATTTTATCACGCCAGGTTTGTGACCAGATCTTACGACTCAGGAGGCAGTATTTTGAACTTGGGGACAAACCCCATACACTTCTAGCTCGGCAGCTTAGGGGGCAACAGGCCAGTAGAGCTATTCATAAAATAAAATCTCACTCAGGAGTACTCCTAACTGACCCAAAGCTGATAAATGTTCGATTTAAAGAATATTACGAGGAGCTTTACAGATCTATGTCCACAGGTGATGTGGACAACTGGTTAAAAAATGTAAACATACCGAAGCTGGATGAAGCCTCTCGTGAAGCCCTTAACGCAGAAATATCAACAGCAGAAATATTTAATGCAATCAGATCGATGCAAAGTGGGAAAAGTCCTGGACCAGATGGAATTGGCATTGAATTTTACAAGAACTTTGCTAATCAAATTGTTCCAATTCTACATAGAATGTTTTTACACTCAATAAAATCGGAAGGCCTCCCTCCAACCCTATATGACGCCAATATCTCATTACTGTTGAAGCCGGATAGGGATGAAACAGAGCCTTCATCATATCGTCCAATTTCCATGCTTAATCTAGATTTTAAGATACTCACTAAAATACTTGCAAATAGGTTAATTAAATGTATAGAAACCATTATTCATACTGATCAGACTGGTTTTATCCCAAATCGATACTCTTTCTTTAATGTTAGACGTGTGGTGGACATTATGTATCATTCTTTTGATAAATCCTCTAAGCAAGCCATCCTGTGTCTAGATGCAGAGAAGGCTTTTGACCAAGTTGAATGGCCGTATCTTTTGAAGGTTCTGGAGAGATTTGGTCTGGGTTCATCTTTTATCTCTTGGGTCCGTATAATGTACTCTCGGCCTACAGCTTCAGTACTTACTAACTTAGATAGGTCCCCCTCCTTCCCTTTGAAAAGAGGTACGCGGCAGGGGTGCCCCCTCTCCCCGCTCCTTTTTGCTTTATCTATCGAACCTTTGGCAATTAGTATAAGGAACCATGTCCTTATTAAACCTATAACATTAGGTGGAATTGATCATAAAATCTCTTTATATGCGGATGATGTGGCCCTCTTTATATCTGACCCTGAACAGTCAATTCCACATTTACTGCAGCTTGTTAATTCATTTGGGAAGGTATCTGGTTATACAATTAACTGGCAGAAAAGTGAGCTTATATCAATAGCTAATGAATTGGATCCATTATTTGTGACAGTTACGCCTTTTAAATTAAATTCTGAATATGTGAAATATTTGGGTATCAAAATTTCAAAAAAACCAAATGACCTTTTCAAACTAAATTTTACAGAGAAGTTGACCAAACTCAAGGAGAATATAGAAAAATGGAGAACTCTACCTTTATCCTTGATTGGACGTGTAAATGCTATCAAGATGGTCTCACTGCCGCAATTTTTGTATTTATTCCAGAACATTCCTCTCTTCTTACCCAAGTCTTTTTTTAAACTTTTAGATTCTATTATCATACCATTTGTCTGGGGGTACAAAACACACAGGATCGCTAAAAGTCATCTCCAAAAATCTAGAGACTGTGGGGGTTTGGGTTTGCCTTGTTTTTTGCACTATTATTGGGCCGCCAATGTCAGAGTTATGGTGTACTGGCAATATGGCTTTGAGAAGGGGGAGAGGTTTACCTCACCTCCTTGGCTAACCATTGAAAAAAGCCTAACCCACAAGACTTCTCTTCCTGCAATCCTCTTTTCATCCCCAAGGCCTTCTGCGGTCTTTAGGAAGGATCATTTTACTTTGTTAAACACCCAGAAGATCTGGAATCAAATTAGAAAACATTGTGCACTCCCGCACATTACAATTTATGCTCCAGTTTGGCAGAATCATGACTTTTTGCCATCTCTTACAGATACTGCCTTTAGAGAGTGGAGTTGTATGGGTATTGTCTGTTTAGAGGATCTTTATGTTGATGGACATTTAGGCTCCTTTGAACAATTGCAATCCAAATTTTCTATTGCAAAATCTCAATTTTTTAGGTATTTACAACTGAGACATTATATCCAACAAGTTACAAAGTCATATAAATTACCATCTGAGAAAAATGTATTGTTAAAATCTCTCCTAGGCCCTCCTGAAGCAAAACATTTGATCTCTGAGTTGGTTCGCTTTTTCTCAGGCACTTTGGATTTTTCCACGAGTAAAATTAAAAAAGCCTGGGAAGGTGAGCTTGCTATTGAGATCGAGGATGAAACATGGGATGAAATATTAAAGAACATCAAGTCTTGTTCAATTAATGCCAGGCTTCAACTGATTCAGTTTAAGGTAGTTCATAGATTACATTATTCTAAAACAAAATTAAATAAATTTTTTCCTAATCTTTCTTCACTTTGTAACAGATGTCAAGCAGCAGAAGGTACTCTAGCCCACCTTTGGTGGTTTTGTCCAAATTTACATAATTTTTGGTCTCTTATCTTTCAATGGTTTTCATCTGTCTTTAACATCACTGTCACACCTGATCCTGAAACTGCTCTGCTGGGGTACTCCAACACCTTGAAAAACCTAGATTGTAACATGCGTATAGACCCATTTAGTGTTTGTAAACAAAGACGGCTGCGCGCACACCGGTGCAACAGAAGACTCCACCCACCCAGGCTTTTTACCAAGCATAACAAAGTTGCGGAGTGAATCTAGCTAAGTAATTTCCTCCACCAGCAACAAAATGTCAGGATGTTGCGTATACAGTTGTACAAATAGGTATTCTAAGGAAGGACTGAAGTTCTACCGCATACCAAGAGGCAATCGACCATTTCAAAGCCACCGAAGGCAGCTGTCGCTTCAGACCATCAAGCAGGTGGATTGGACCGAGGACATCATCAAAAATGCACGAGTATGCGGTGCCCATTTTATATCAGGTAAGGTTACTCATCTAGTTTTATTTCACCATAAACCCTGGTTGTCATTAAACATTGTTTTTAAAAACTAGACGCAGTTTATTGCTGTTAAATTCGGTCGGAAAGTTGGCTAGAAGCTAGTTGCTAATAAGCTAGCTCTTAATAAACAAATGCCTCTGTGCTTTATTTTCAGGGGAAATGTCGTTGGATTATCAAAGTCCTGATTTCGTACCTTCTGTGTTTGTGTACACTAAAGGACAGGGATCATGAGCAAAGATGAAAAGGTATGGATAATTTGCTTTGGCCTGTCTTTACTATTTATTTTTTTCTGTGTTCTGTTGTCATGGTCTTTAGCATACTTTGGTGTAGTGCAGGCTTTGAAATACAGCTCTGTATTAAAAGTAGATGATGTGTAAATGTTTATTTACTGTGTGTCGCTACATCTTCACATATTTTTATTTTAGGTACCAGAGGAAAAAGAGGAGAGATGCTGGTGTGCACAAGTCATCACATCAACCCAGCCCTGGCAGTGTCACTTCAGATGAACAACAAGAATCCAACATGGAACATGACCCTGGTACAAATATATTATGTCCTATCTAACACACTTTTTAATAAATTGATTGTTTGATAAATTAATTAATTATAGATAGATTTAATATTTCAAAAATACTAGGGTGTCGTCCAACATTCTGCTCATATTTTATTCAAACCAGAATGGTTTGCTTGCAGTTTTGATCCCATAATCATGTGTACAGCTAAATATTGTTCACAATTAATCAGCTAAAAAAGAACACACTTCACAGCACAGGCACATTCTGTGTCACAGAGCATAAAGTGTTGCTTCCTGCTTTTTGGTGCATTTGCTTACCGTTTCTTTTCATAACTTTCAGCACAAGAAGATGTAGTCCCGAGGACTGAATATGATGATCTGAACCTGAGGCACTGTCAACTTCAGAATGAATATGCCCACCTGCGTCAGGAGTTTGACACGCTACAGGCTGAACATCAAAAGTTAAAACATAAACTGGAAGGATCTCAGTTTTCTTATTCAACTGTTAAGTGCAACTTTACACAACTCACAAACCTCTGTAAAAGTGTTGTTCCTAAAAAGTAACTAACTGCATAAAAAGTAATGTTCTGAAATTTTCTACATTGATGTGTGCAATTTGATCCACATCACTTGAAATGAACTTTTAAATGTTGATTTACTGCAGTAGATCAATAAACTGTCAGCTGTCTAACAATAAACAAACGATTTAATTAAATTAGAACCTGTGTATTTCTTCCAAATTGTATATACAGGTATAGCCTGGTTGATACCAGACCCATGTCCTTCACTTCGCTTTGGACTAGGGTCTGGCATCTCTGCCATAGACAACGATTTCTCCTGGAGATTTTTGAATGGACCAATCAGAGAACAGGAGGCAGAGTTTTGTTAGTTTAGCCTGACGAGGTCCAGGCTATCAGATAAATTGCTCAGAAACCACTCGGTGGATATTTTTTCTGCCACCAGTGTGTAATTATATGTCTTTAATTTACTGACTGTTGGCCTAGATGAAACATTTGAGATAAAATTCGATTTTTTATCATTTATTTTCGTAGCGCACCCGAGGCTGTTTGGAAAATATCAAACCGAAACTATTTAATATCCAGCAGATTTGACCATTTCGTGAATTGATTTAGGAACTGTTAAGCTCAGGAACACTTCTGATATAACGTCAGCTATGAACTATATTTTTTCTCAGCAGAGAAATAATAGTTTTTTACCTTGTTTTGATGAAAATTCGTTCGTGGCGGCAGCCATTTTGAATGACGACGTCAGTCGACATCGTTCAAAACTCCGCCTTCTGCTCTCTGATTGCTCAGGAACACTTCTGATATAACGTCAGCTATGAAATCTATTTTTTCTCAGCAGAGAAATAATAGTTTTTTACCTTGTTTTATTGAAAATTCCTTCGTGGCGGCAGCCATTTTGAATGACGACGTCAGTCGACGTCGTTCAAAACTCCGCCTTCTGTTCTCTGATTGGTCCGGTCAAAACCTACCGGAGACATCCTTGTGGATGGGAGAAATGCCAGACCCAGCAGTGAAGGGAAATGAGAATTGAGCGGAGCTGCGTAGGAATGGCGAGGGCCAGGCTAATACAGGTACAATGTGGTTCAAAATTAATCCTAATAATTGAATTTGACATGAAAAACAGATTAGAAGCCTACAAAAAAATTAAGATGTTTAATATAAGATTTATTTAAAACAATCAACATCAGATTATGAATGGCTGCAAAGATCAAGGTAAATAACAGACCACCTATGACAAAAAAATGTTGGTACACAACATAAAGTATAAAAAAAACCTGACATTTGTTACTTCTTTATGCACAAATTCATGGCATTTTACATTTAGGCCAAAAACATCTGGCATTCCTCACAGATCCAAGTTGCTGATTTCCTTTTGATTTTTGCACAGCTGTAGTGAAAGGAGTTATTGCACTTAACACAGCTGATCATTTTGCCGTACTCAAAGGCAGGATCGTGTCTTCTGGTCAGGAGTTCTGGCAACAAACCTGAGATAAAAAGGTTTTGAGCTTTTGGCAGGGTCTCTTGTAGAAACGCTAGATTTTTTATAACACGCTGTAGAATAAGTTGTTGTTTTGACCACAACACAAAGTCACAGTATTTGACATCAAACACAAACATGTGGAGTTGGATCTGATGGTAGTATGGGTGTGATTGCTTTAAAGTGAAAGAGTTGTCCAAACAAAAAAAATCTTCATGTGTTTTGGCCATTAAATCAGTGTATGTTTGTCGTGCAGTTTCCTCCATGTTTTGTCCCCACAGCACAGATGGTACATTTAAATCTCTGTGGTTGTACTGCATTACATCCATCAGATATGTGTTGCTGATCATGTCCGAAGTGGTGGCACGATGAAATTTGGTGCTTGTGATTCGACCAGCTCTATGGATGTTCCACTCCCTAGACGACTGCTGTCGGGTCACAGCTTCCAGCCTTTTGCACTGATCAGGTGTGTGTTTAGTTTTCAGCAGGTGAAATGTTTCCTCACATTTCACCTTTAGTTCATCGGGTGTGAGGTCTCTGGATGATGTGCTAAATAAAGCAGTTAAGGGCTCCGGTAAATCTCCATGCTCCTCATAGTTGCCGTCTGATGAAGCTGTGTCCGTGTCACTGTTGTCGAAGCTCGTCAGCACTGCACAATCTGGATCCACAGCCCGCAGTTCTAGGATGTCGTCATCTGTCAGCACTATTAAAAAAACAAACAAAGATAGTTAGGGTGGTATATTACATCCACATCTTCAAAAGTGAGATGGAAATGTAAACGCAGGGCTCCACACTGCACTCAGCTGGGTTATATTTTACCTGTGAAGTTCAGACTGTTAACAATGTTTTTAGCCACTTCTCTATTAATAATGATTTATAATTAAATGCTTTAGTCGCTCAAACAATTTTTAATTAGGAGTAGAGGCCAATGCATGTTATGAATAAAAATGAAATGAGTGTGAACTTTGTTACTTGTACTGTATAAAGAAGTTACAGTAGTCTGGAGTCCCTGAAAATTTAATAATTATCAAAGTGGGCCTTATTTTGCCTCTGTCAACATCTACATGCCTCTGGGTGTCCCACTGTTCTTGTGAGTAGGTTTTGATGCTGCTGGAAACTGCTTGCGTAGCCTCTTAGTTTTGGTGAACTTGATTTCACTCAGTGGAGCTGGCTTGACATCTCTTCGACTCTCTTTCCACATGCACACACCGGAGGTAACTGCTGCCTTCTCTGTCCTGCCCATCCTAACTGCGAGCTCGACTTTGAACAGTATGGCAGCTGCATGACTACAGCATGATCCTAGACTGAAATGTTGGAAATTACTAACATGTTATGGTGTAAATGTCACTTTTGAATGTTTCCTGACCATGTTCTGACTTTGATTGTAAATAAATAAACATTTGTGATTTTCATTAGCTTCTGTAATTCAAGCCACTGTGACCTCTGGATGAATATTTTTGAATATGTAATGACTAAGTTATCTGAGCAATGCAAATAAAACATTTTACACTGAAAAGAATGTAAAATCTAAAATTTCAGTGGCCTAAAACAGAAGCAAATTATGCATATCAAGAACCAAAATTAACTTACCCTGCCATACAGGTGCAGTTTGCTGTGAGAATGTAGTTCTCCACTTTGTTGACGATTACCCAAGCCTCATACATTGTACTCTTTACGCTTTGTCTCTGACTGGGGAGGACTTTGGACTTTAAAACACATAAATCTGCGTCCATATTATATCGCACTTCCTGTACATGTCCACAAACAACGTAGTCATACGCATCGAGTGATTTGTATGCTCGTAGTTTTTCTCTTGTGTACACGCTAGGTTTCTCCACCAAATACGTGTAAATATCAGGCCACTGAATGCTAGGCCACTTACTCACGTCATCCTCCCATTCAGTAACTGTACACGGATCAGGAAGCTGATGGCCATTGCTCAAAGTTAACTTATTAAAGTAAGCTTTGCGATCAATTACCGATAACCCGCTAGCGTAGCTTGATAATACACTACGAGCCGCCATACTGCTGTGGCCACGGTGTGCGCGCAGCTGCTTGATGACGTAGGCTGTAAATGGGTCTATTGCTCTAACTTTTTGTACGATGATTGCAAAAAGGTGTATTCTGAAACTATGGAAGTCTGATTTAGCCCCTAAATTTGAGACCTGGCTGAATGAACTCATAAGTATTCTGCATGTGGAAAGACTGAGATATGAACTTTCTGGTAACATTCTTAAGTTTTCAAGAATATGGAATCCAGTGTTGGAATATATAAAAGACCAATAATGCTCCTTTTATTCAACCACATTACTTCAGTGTCTTCTTGATAAAATGGACAGTTGAGTAATATACTGTAATTGTGAATCTTGCCCAATCATTTCATTTATTTAAGAATCTATTGGTTATGTTATATTTACTTTATATATTAGTTGCTTGTCTTTTGTCCCCTTTTTTGTTGTTATTGTTTTTGTTTTGTCTTTTTATTTTTTTATATATAAATGTACTTGAAAATCTTATAAATAAAGTGTTGAAAAAAAAAAAGGAGAGGAGTGGTCCTGGTTCTTAGCGTGGTGTTGAGAATAGGTGAGGAGCGGTGGAGAGAGGAACAGGTAGACCCAGCATTTGTTGAATGGCTGATGAGTCTGGACTCCTGATGTTATCTGCGGGTGCACCCGAGAGTGCAGGAGGAAGACTGTGGAAGGACTTCAGAGGAGCAGGACATGGAGGTCCCAAAAGCAGAAGTTGTCCCAGGACTGAAGAGGTGTCTAGCTGCTGCTTAAGTAGGCCACCAGAATCAGTCCTCCTCAGGCAGCAACAGGTGGGTCTCATCAGGATAATTAGAAGCGTGCTGTGGAGAGAGTGGGAGAGACAAAACAGGGAGAAAACCAGGAATCCTACAGAGCCCCCCCCCTCAAGAACTGCCTCTCGGCGGTCTCAGTCTCCTTTCAGGGTGGACCCTAAAAAAGTCAGTACAGGTAACCCCCGACCTACGAACGAGTTTGGGACCTAAGAACCGTTCGCAGCTCGATCCGTTCGTAGGTAGGGGGTGAAAATTATTTAAAAAAAAAAAATTATTCATTCATTCATTCATTCATTCAACCTTTATTTATCATGCTAACGGAGCGCGCGCACACATTTAAGCATGTACAGTAGTGTACTGTAATGTTAAACATTGCTATTCACATTTACAGAATAAATAAAAATATATTTTCTTACTTTGAGATGGTCATAGCCGACATCTTAGGTTGCCATGCGTTGTTGTTATCAGGCCGAGCAGCGCGACGAGCAAACCACGGGAGCTGCTCGAGGCCTGTGTTAGCTCTCGAGGCCTGTGTTAGCTTCTGCTAGCCAGGCCATGAGCTGGTGTTGGAGCGGCGGTGCGGCCCAATCGGCCATCAATCTGCAGCTGCTTCTCCGCCTGAGACGTCCACAGAGCTCACAGAGCGATTCCAGATAGTAATTAATCCATATGAGGCAATCCTGATCAACAAGTCTTCCAAACCTTGCTGCCTGTAGCCGTGACTAACCCTAAGATGGCTGGCCTCCGGTGACTGGCGACCTTCTTCCTGTTATGACCGACCTTCTTCCTGTTATGACCGGAAGTTGCACAATTATTGCGCAATCATGACAAAAATGATCAGAAATGATCATTTTTTATCATAATTATTATTTATAAAGCCTTTAAAACAACCACAGCTGCAACAAAGTGATGTACACATGAAATTAAGAACATTTAAACACAAAAAAATAATAAAAAAAAAAATTTTTTTTTTTTTTAATACAGTAATTTCATATTTTTATTAAATATGATACGTTCGTAGGTCCCGTGGTTCGCAGGTCGATGGGGTCGTAGGTCGGGGGTTTGCTGATGAGAGAGGGGTCAAGGATCCGCGACCTGGGAACCCATGAACGTTCCTCAGGGCCGTAGCCCTCCCAATCCACCAAATACTGCCAACCACGGCCCCGACGCCTCACATCCAGGAGGCGCCGAACCGTGAATGCTGGGTCACCGGCGATCAGGCGGGGGGGCGGTGGGAGGTCGGCAGGAGGGTGCAAGGGACTGGTAGACACAGGTTTCAGGAGGGAGACGTGAAACGTAGGGTGCAACTTCATGGAAGCTGGGAGTTGCAGACGCACAGCAGACCTATTGATGATCTTGACCATGGGGAAGGGACCAATGAACCGTGGGGCCAGCTTGCGTGGAGTGTCCCTGAGCGTGATGTCTTTGGTAGACAACCACACCCTTTGTCCGACGTGATAGGTGGGTGCCTCTCTCCGACGCTTGTCAGCAAAATGCCTGTTCTGTTCCACTGACCTGGAAAGGTCCTGCTTGGTGACACGCCAGTTCCTCCTGCAACGCCTGATGTGCAGGTTGACAGAGGAAACTCCAACATCAACCTCCTGCGAGGGAAACAGAGGAGGGGAGTACCCCAGTGCGGCTTCGAGCGGGGACTTTCCAGTGGCCGCGGACACCTGGGAGTTGTGGGCGTACTCGACCCATGGCAACTGTTGAGACCAAGAAGAAGGGTTGTTGACAGTGACACATCTCAGCATGGCCTCCAGTTCCTGGTTGCACCTCTCAGTCTGGCCATTCGACTGAGGGTGGTATCCCAAGGACAGGCTAGCAGAGGCACCGATTGCCTGACAGAAACCTCTCCAGATCTGTGAAACAAATTAGGGGCCTCTGTCAGAAACAATGTCCACAGGGATGCCGTGGAGGCGAAAAACATGCACAGTCATCAGGTGGGCTGTGTCCAATGCAGAGGGAAGCTTCGACAGAGGGATGAAGTGGGCGGACTTAGAAAAACGATCAACAATCGTGCAAATAGCGGTATTTCCATTGGAATTGGCAAACTAGTGACGAAATCGAGGGCGATGTATGACCAGGGCCGGCTGGGAACGGGAAGAGGCAATAACAGTCCCGCTGGAGGTTGGTTGCTGTGCTTGCTCCGCGCACAGGTGGGACAGGCGGTGATGAAGTCCCTGACATCTGTAGTATCAGGCTGTTGGTAGGAACCTTTGTGTTGTATTGTGTTGCGGGTCGGACGGTAATAAAGGTTACCTGTTAAGACGGAGTCGTGTCACGCATGCTTCTGTGTAGCCTCAAGGGTTTATTAAATATACACATATCGGAGAACAGAACATGGTGTCAGAAGTGTAAAAGTATAAAATACTAAGTGAAGAGAGAGAATTAAAAACGACGTCATCATGGACCAGTTTCAAGTCGCCCCGCCAGAAAAGTTCACGTTCAGAGCTGAAGACTGGACGAAGTGGATAAAGCGTTTCGAGAGGTTTCGTATCGCGTCTGGTTTGGAGACACAAGCGGATGAAAACCAAGTAAATATGCTTATCTACACCATGGGGGACGAGGCAGAAGATATACTGGTTTCCCTGCATCTAACTCCAGAAGAAGCGAGTGAGTACGAGACTGTTAAAGGACGGCTGGACGCTCACTTCGTAGCCCGCAGGAATGTTATATTTGAACGGGCGAAATTCAATCAGCGCCAACAGGAGACGGGTGAGTCCATCGACGGCTTTCACACCGCGCTGCACTGTTTGGCTGAATACTGTGGATACGGGACTTTGCATGATGAGATGGTGCGTGACAGATTCGTCGTGGGTTTGAGAGATAAAAGACTATCAGAACAGCTACAAATGGACGCTGAACTGACGCTCGAGAAGGCGTTAAACAGAGCCCGTCAGAGCGAGCTAGTAAAAAAGCAACAGGAAATGCTTCATGCTAACTTCAAGCCGGACATTGTGGGGGCGCAGTTGGACCGCGTTCACGCGAGCGGGAGCGCGCGCTACAGACAACCGAAGGCCGCGTTCAAACCTTTTGTCACAAAAACAACACAGGATAAAAAGGTCCAGTGCAGAAGATGTGGTGACATGAAAGGACACAGTATGCAGCAATGCCCTGCTAGAGAAGCAGCCTGCAATTATTGTGGAAAGAAGGGACATTTTGCAAAAGTCTGCAGAAATAAAAAAATATGTGAAGTAAATGCTGGATTTGAAACAGAAAGCACAAATATAGACAAGGATGTTGCTTTCCTGGGATCACTTTCTACAGAAGCTAATGAAAATCCATGGATGACAGACATACTGGTGGACAAACATAAGACTGTATTTAAAATAGATACAGGAGCTGATGTCACAGCTGTCCCAGAGACATGGTATTCTCAGCATCAATTAGGCAAATTAGATAAACCAAAGAAAATCCTACAGGGGCCGGGAGGCACCGATTTGAAGGTGAAAGGCAAGTTTACAGCAACACTCAGTAACAACAGTGGTAGTACCAACAGTGGCGGCTCCAGAGATATATTTCTGCGGGTGCTAAGGGGGGGCTAAGCATTTTACTGAGGATGCTATGAAGGATCATTTGTTCTTTCAGTTCTCAAGGTCAATGTGTGTCATTCACATCACATGTGGTACATAAGGTGGAACGAAACTATGGACAGGGTCCCAGTTACATCCAACAAAAATACAAATTGTAAAGAAAAACAGTAAAAAAGATCCGAGACATGAAATAAGAAATACACTAAACTAAAAATACACTAAGCACTTCTAGTACGAAACAATGTGCCAAACAATAGCAGCACGAACATGAGTCTGTGTGGGCAGATGAGGACGAGTGAACACAGCAACATGAAATAGATCAGCAGCATGAGATCAGCAGCACATAACCAAATTGTATTACAGTGATTTGTTTTCACAGTGATATTTCAGACTAGGGGTTCATGAGGTAGAAGCTTGTAGCCATAACGAAGGGTGAGATGGAGGAAGAAGGATGACACCTTTTCCATATCAGCCCCACTACATTTGTTTTATTTATTTTTCATTCATTAAAGTTTGGCACCCACTGCTCAGTTTACTGACCAACAACAACTTAATCAATATATTCTACAAAGTACTTCAGTGACTGATTCTGATTAGTAAAGGGTGAATATGTTATTACAGGGAGTTCTATACCAGAACAAATGAATAATCATCCGAATAAAGTTGTCTTTTAAGTTTTATTACAAAAATAATCAAACTAAAAATCAACAACAATAATAAACAAGCAATAATAATAAATCAGTCAAGGCTTAATTCTCTTGTCTAAGGCAAAATTAACTCTTTGAGCAGGACCAGAAAGTTCATTCTCAATAGTCCAGGTATCAAATCCGCTCATTCTCAATCAGTTCATCTGGACAGTTTCTTTTTAGTAGAAACGTTTCACCCTCACTCCAGAGGGCTTCGTCAGTCAGAGCAGTCCAAAGCAAACTGAAGCTACCCCACCAAGTAAACAACTTAAGTGGACCAACCAGTTTGCTGTAGCCAAGATGGTTTCTGGGGGCTTGTCCCTCGTCGACTCCTCCCAGGCAGGCAGACATGTCCAAAGTGGTTCAAGACCAGAAAGTTCATTCTCAATAGTCCAGGTATCAAATCCGCTCATTCTCAATCAGTTCATCTGGACAGTTTCTTTTTAGTAGAAACGTTTCACCCTCACTCCAGAGGGCTTCGTCAGTCAGAGCAGTCCAAAGCAAACTGAAGCTACCCCACCAAGTAAACAACTTAAGTGGACCAACCAGTTTGCTGTAGCCAAGATGGTTTCTGGGGGCTTGTCCCTCGTCGATCGACGAGGGACAAGCCCCCAGAAACCATCTTGGCTACAGCAAACTGGTTGGTCCACTTAAGTTGTTTACTTGGTGGGGTAGCTTCAGTTTGCTTTGGACTGCTCTGACTGACGAAGCCCTCTGGAGTGAGGGTGAAACGTTTCTACTAAAAAGAAACTGTCCAGATGAACTGATTGAGAATGAGCGTCTTTGAGCAGGAATTATTTCAGTTTTATACGTGCATGAATTTAGATGCAGTGAGGCTATTTTAATAAAGTTTATTTTGGATTTTGGTTAAAAGTAGTTATTTAATGTGACCAGATAAGTCATTTATTATCACTGCAAGCCAGGAAATGATTTATCAAGTTGTATTAGCTAAAAATGGCATATTAGTTGTGTTTTGCGAGGAAAATATCACAACAACCACATGTTAAAGAATATTAACTCCGATGAAAAAGAAAATAATCTGATATTTTCTTGGGGGTGCTAAGGGGGTGCTGTGACTTTTCCAGGGGGGGCTATAGCACCCCCTAGCTCCCCCCTGGAGCCGCCTCTGAGTACCAAGGAAGACATTTATGTTGTGAAGGACTTGTGTACATCACTGCTGAGTGGACGTGCTGCAATGGCATTAAAACTGGTTGCCAGAATAAACCAAATTAGTTTGGACTCCATCGAAGCTGTGAGGCAGGAGTTTCCAAAACTTTTCACAGGACTAGGACTGATGGAGGGTGAATATAACATTGTTCTGTCACCAGATGCGCAGCCTTTCTCCCTCTCAACGCCGAGGCGGATATCCCTGCCACTGCTGCCTAAAGTTAAAGAAGAGCTCAACCGTATGCAACGGGAAGGAGTCATCACCAAAGTGGAGGAGCCAACAGACTGGTGTGCGCCTATGGTGGTTGTCCCCAAGAGCTCGGGCAAGGTGAGAATATGCATTGATCTCACAGAACTGAATAAATATGTCATGAGAGAAAAACATCCTCTCCCAGCAGTAGAGCACACGCTCGGACAGCTGGCAGGAGCAAAAGTGTTTTCCAAATTGGATGCCAATGCTGGATTCTGGCAGATTCCACTATCGAGGAAGTCTTCACTGCTCACCACCTTCATCACACCTTTTGGCCGGTATTGCTACAATCGGCTCTGCTTTGGGATTTCATCAGCACCCGAGCACTTCCAGAAACGCATGTCACGGATTCTGGAGGGCCTGGATGGAGTCCTTTGTCAGATGGATGATGTCCTCATCTGGGGGACGACACAGCAGGAGCACGATGAAAGACTGAGGAAGACACTGTTTCGACTCCAGGAGGCGAATGTAACACTAAATGACAAATGTGAGTTTTCTAAACGCAGAATAAAGTTCTTGGGACAAGTCATCGATGCATCAGGGGTCAGTCCAGACCCGGATAAAGTCAGCGCTGTCAGAGCCATGGAGGAGCCCAGAAACATAAGTGAGGTGAGACGCTTTCTGGGTATGGTGAACCATCTTGGGAAGTTCCTTCCCCACCTAGCAGAAAAAACCAGACCCTTGAGAGATCTTCTGAAGACGTCAAACATGTGGTCGTGGGGTTCACCGCAGCAACAAGCTTTCGACGCTATTAAAACTGATCTGACAACACCACCAGGACTGGCGTTGTACGACCCGAGTGCAGAGACACGTGTGTCAGCGGATGCATCATCGTATGGACTCGGTGCAGTTTTACTTCAGAAAAACACTGATACAGAGTGGAAGCCGGTGGCATATGCATCACGGTCTCTCAGCGACACGGAGCAGAGGTATGCTCAGATTGAGAAAGAGGCTCTCGCTTCAACATGGGCCTGTGAGAGGTTCGCAGAGTTTCTGATCGGGAAGAGTTTCCACATTGAAACTGACCATAAACCATTAGTCCCGTTGCTGGGGTCGAAGGGTCTAAACGATCTTCCTCCTCGCATACAGCGACTACGAATGCGACTAATGAGATATTCTTACAGTATTTCCCATGTGGCTGGCAAAAATATTGCTACAGCTGACGTTTTGTCCAGAGCTCCAATCTCCAGCGAGTCAGGAGGTCTGCAAGAAGAGGAGGTCAACTTGTATGTTGACTCAGTCGTTGCATCTTTACCTGCCACAGAACCACGACTGAGAGAAATCCAAAGACATCAGGACGACGACAGCATACTCAAACAGCTGAAAACGTTCTGTGTAGAAGGGTGGCCAGATAAATACTCTACTGAGAAAAGTGTTCAGCCTTATCTGCCATTCTCAGGTGAACTTACTGTTCAAAATGGTCTGCTTCTTTATGGTAGCAGAATAGTGATTCCAGCTTCTCTCAGAAAGGACATTCTTTTGAAACTACATGAGGGTCACTTGGGAATAACTAAATGCAGAGAAAGAGCAAAACATTCAGTGTGGTGGCCGGGTCTCAGCAGCGAGCTGATTAAGCTGTTGGAGACCTGCGACACATGCTGTCGGGAGAGAACAAAACACAAAGAGCCACTACTGCCCACTGAATTCCCACAAAGACCATGGGCCATGGTGGGAGCTGATCTTTTCCAGTTTAAGGAAAAACAATATTTGATTGTTGTGGATTATTTCTCAAGATTTTTTGAAGTTGCAAAACTTACCTCCACAACATCTGAAGGAGTGATCGAACACTGTAAGTCCATCTTTGCTGGACTGTAAGTCCAGCAAATCCAAATCCAAATCCAAATCCAGCAAATTCCATCTTTGATGGACTGTAAGTCCATCTTTTAGCACTTTGAGATTTTCATTAATGAAAAGTGCGTTATAAATTGAATTCATTATTATTATTATTTGCACGGCATGGCATACCAGAATGTCTCCGATCTGATAACGGGCCACAGTTTGCTTCAGATTCCTTCAGAAGATTTGCACAAGAATGGGGTTTCAGCCATGAAACCTCCAGCCCAAATTTTCCTCAGAGCAACGGCGAGGCTGAGAGAGCTGTCAGAACCATCAAGACTCTCCTTAAAAAGTCGAAGGATCCGTATCTCGCTCTCATGGCCTACCGTTCCGCTCCATTGGCAAATGGATTCAGTCCGACTGAGCTTCTCATGGGAAGGAGGATAAGGACAACTGTTCCTGTTACTCAGTCGCAACTAACACCAAAGAATGTTGATATGGAAAAACTGAGGACTGCAGAGGACAATTATAGACAGAAACAAAGACA